>JAJOOR010003200.1:0-89279 GCA_036250505.1 Solanum acaule | reverse complement strand
TTAACATTAAATTCTAATTTTGTATTTTTTCTTCATTGTTTTTAAAAAACCAAAAATGATATCGATTAAGTAGGAGTTTGAAGACACTGTATGTTTTATTTTTATGTCATATGTAAATGTATAAAATGTACAATGATGCATTATATAATAGGAGATTTGAATCGAGAAGTAATTTTGATTATCTTTCGTAATAATATTGGATGTTTTTAATATTGATATTGCAAGTTATTTATTTTAGAAAATTAGGTCGCAATAGAAAATTAATTATCATATTTTTTTGTTGAAAAAATAGGTTTTACTAGCGAATTGTAATCACTCATAACCTTTAGTGGCAATATTTTGGGATTTTGTGGCGACTTTGTCGCCACTAAAAGTCAAGTTCTTTTGAACTGAATCTTAGTTGGCAACGCTTAGGTGGAGGGATTAGTTCCATGTGGCTTGCCACATCACTAAAAAATTGGGCTGTTGACACTTGAGGGTATTTGTGGTTTCCTGGGATAACTGCAGGGGTATTTTTGATCCCAAAATGTAATGGAGGGTATAAGTGGTCTATTTCGCATAGTTCAGGGGCAATTTTAACCCTTTTCCGTATTGTGTATATGTATGTCAAGTGGCTTGAGTAGGGCTCTCAGGGTCTTACACGCCATGTTATATCTAGGGTATACTTTGAGTCATGAAAAACTTTTTATTCAGAGCACTAGGTTTTAGAAAAGGTCCTAGGATACCTGATAAGATGCTTTGAGTAGAGTCTTGTTAATGAGTGTGAAGCACACCACATTTATAAATATAAGGCTATAAAACGTTTAGGAAACTTCATTTCCTTCATTACTCTAAAGTCGCGCCATAGATTTTGTCTCTATAAAGGTTCTTTTCCTAAATCTTGACCGATGCTTTTCAGGATATCGCCCATCGAAGAGCTTATGTGAGAAAGAATGTGGGTGAGAATATAGATCCTGAGGATCCTTAAGTCCCGGTCGATCCTTTTGCCTAGCAAGTGACTTATGCTGAATTCTGAGCCGCTTTCCAAGTATTGGCTTAAGCTACGACAACCCAAGCTAATAGAGAACCCATTGCTCCCGTGATCCCAAATGTGGGTACGATAGTGACATGGATAAGAGACTTCACTAGGATGAATCCTACAGAGTTTCATGGTTCTAAGGTTGATGAGGATCCTCATGAGTTCATTGATGAAGTGTACAAGATAGTGGGAATTATGGTATTGTCTACGGTGGAAAAGGCAGAATTGACTGCTTATCAACTCAAGGGTGTTTCTCAAGTTTGATTCAACCAATGGAAGGAAGAGAGGATGGTTGATGCGGGTCCTTTTGATTGGGAGAAATTCAAAGGACCTTTTCTTGATTG
Organism: Solanum acaule; assembly: GCA_036250505.1. NCBI lineage: Eukaryota > Viridiplantae > Streptophyta > Magnoliopsida > Solanales > Solanaceae > Solanum > Solanum acaule. The sequence continues at coordinate 87,917 of JAJOOR010003200.1, read as the reverse complement.
TTTCTTTCCTCTTGACATGACAGAAGCAAAAGTGCTTGAGTTCATTAATCTCTGACAAGGAAATATGAGTGTGAAGGAGTATTCTTTGAAGTTCACTCAATTGACTAAGTATGCTCCTATTATGGGTGCTTACTATAGGGAAAAAATGAGTTTGTGTAAGGTGTTTTCGATTTGGTTGTCAAAGAATGGCGTACCGTTATATTGATTAAGGAGATATCCAGTTTGACGATACATTCCGAACAAATTGAAGAGGAAAATCCCAAGGAAAGGGTAAGAGTGTCTAAGATGGCAAGGACCAGTGATAGTGACTTTTCTCATCCTAAGTCGGCGGGACAATGGCGTCCACAATTCCGACAAAGGTTTTCTGGTCAAGGTTCTTCCAATGATCAAACTTTAAGTTCAACAAAGATAAGGTGTCTAACCTGAAACCTCAAGTAGGATATGGTGGTGTACCTTTTCTGACTACTTGCACTAGGTGTGGCAAGAAGCCTGACGACAAATTTTTGACCGGTATGGATGATTGCTTTAGTTGTAGAAAGAATGGTCACAAGGTGAGATATTGCCTATTGCTTGCTACGAAGTGAATGGATGGTAGACAAGCTCAACCTAGTGGTTCCGGTTCAGGCGTTTTGAAGCAATTTTTTTTTATGCTCTTCAGACTTGGTAGGATCACAAGGGTTCTCCGGATGTTGTGACCGGTATGTTAAAACTCTTTCACCTTGATGTTTATTCTTTATTTGATTCGGCTGCTACATTATCCTTTGCTACTGCTTATGTGATGTTGGTCCCCAAATTCTTTTTAAGTGATGAGTGGTAAATTTTACTAATTTAGGCCTTTGTAGTTCAAAAATTAGTGTCCTCATTGCCTATATATGTCATATTTTGATGATATTTTGGTGTTTTATAGGTATGAAGGATAAAGGAAAATGCAAAGATGAATATATGATAAAAATCCAAAAAACATTGAAAAAAGTACAAACTCCCAACTCGTAGTCGCCCAACCAAAAGAGCGGATCACCAAATTGGCCTAACCTCACACAAATTGATAGTATGCTCAATTGAAAATATTCAAGGTAGGTCGGCAGATTAAAGAAGAAACGACAATTCGTCAAAGCTGAATGGGTAGACTAGAATTCCATTACCAAAGGTGACAAATCTTCGAGAAAAAAATAAAAGTTGAAAAGGGCGAACAAGGTGGTAATAGGAGATCCATCGAATGTGAAAGGCTGACTCGATCGAGGTTGCCAACTGAAGTTCAAAACCCTGAAATCTGAAGCACAATAAGGGTGAGCTAAAGAGCAAATGGTGATCCGCTGAATAAGTTAAGTTAGCCTAACTAACATCGCCAAACGAGTCGCATATGGATTTTTGGGCCAATTTTGAGAAACTATAAATAGTCCAAAGGAGAGAGAAAATAAGGGGAGAATGTACATCAAAATTTTTATCAGAGTTTTGAGAGACTTTGCTTGAATTAGTATTTTTACCTTTGGAGAAAAATTCCTAGTTTGGGGAGGTTTAAAACACCCTTGTAATTGACAAGTCAGAGTTGAAATTGAAGTAGGTGTTGAAGATTATTGCTTAATTTCAACACATTAATGGCTGATAACATCATATGTATAATTTCTTTACTTTCTGTGATGTATGGCTAAAACCCCAACTCTAGGGGTGTGACTATGGGGTTGGGTGTTCATTTAAAGTTGAGGGTTTTGTGCTATGCACTGTTTTATTTCTATTCATGTATAGATTTAGGTTATTTATCATGAGGTTAGCTAAATGGGTTAGGTTGCAAACTTAATCATATTCTAGATCTTCGATTTATGCTCGAAATAGAACAAATGAAATGGGTACATAACTTGATCCCTACAATTTAGGTTTGACTTCAATGGTTTTCTCGAAAGAGAAATTATGGTTCTCTTCTAGTTGCCAAATCTACTCAAAAGAGAGATTCTTGTAAGGTAATGGATTGATTTGTGATTCACATAGATAAGACCAAAAAGAGATTTTATGATATTGTACTATGAGACCTAAAAAAGATTAGTGTCATTGAAGATTACCTAACCTATCCATACTTGTTTAACTAGCACCATTAAGAAGCACTTGTACCCCTATATGACATCAATACCAATCCCCGCATCCCTAGATCCTCTCTTACTTGTGATATGTCTGTGTTTTTAGTTTAATTATGATACTCCATTACAAATCTTTTTTTTGTGAATTTGGTGGAATCATCTACCCAATTGCTCTAAATAGCTACAATGAATATGCTCGCATTCTTAATTTCCTAGTTGAATTCTTATCCTTAAACCATTCATTATGGGATTCAACATCGTCTTTTTGTTGGGTATTTTTTATTCACAACGACCCTTACTCTTTAAATTATATTTGACGGTAATTTGAGCATTATCACTAATACCTTTCATGTCTCTACTCCCGTTGCTGATTCTATCATTGCTAATAGAGTTTATAGAAATTGTCCTATTTTCATTTCTCATAGAGTCACTCATGTTGATATTGTAGAGCTTGATATGTTCCATTTTTATGTTATTCTTGTGATGGATTGACTCCATGCATGTTATGCTTCCATAGATTATAAGACCTGATTGGTTATATTCAAGGTCCGAACGAACCTATCATGTCATGGAAAAAGGGAAATTATATACTAAAGGGTTAATTTAATCTTGCCTAAAGGCTAGGAATATGATATCTAAGGGTTGCATTTATCATCTTGTTCAGGTTAGGGATACATTTTCTGAAGCACTTACTCTTGATTCAGTTCCGATTGTAAATGAGTTTTTGGAAGTGTTTTTTTGATGATCTTCCTCGTATCCCTCCTAAAAGGGAAATAAACTTTGGTATTGACCTTCTCCCAAATACGCGGTCTATCTCTATTCCTTCTTACCGTATGGCCCCAAGAAAAATTAAAGAGTTAATGGATCAATTGAAGGATTTGTTGGATAAGGGTTTTAGATTGAGTATCTCTCCATGGGGTGCTCCGATGTTATTTTTTTGGACGAATGATGGTTCTCTTCGAATGTGCATTGACTTTCGATAATTGAATAAGGTTACCATTAAGAATAAGTATCTTATTCCAAGATTGATAACTTTTTTGATCAATTCCAAGGAGGGAGTTACTTCTCTAAGATTGAGCTCCGGTCGAATTATCACCAATTAAGGGTGAAGGAGAATGCCATTCGAAAGACGGATTTTTGAACCTAATATAGTCATTATAGTTTTTTGTGATGTCTTGAGGTTTGAATAATACCCCAACTGCATTTATGAATTTGATGAATAGGGTCTTCAAGCAATATTTTTACATGTTTGTGATTGTATTTATCAATAATATCTTGATTTACTCACACAGTGAGGATGGGAATGTTGAACATTTAAGGATTATATTGCAAGCTCTCAAGGATCATGAGTTGTATGCTAACTTAAGTAAATGTGAGTTTTGGTTCAGGTCCATTGCTTTCCTTGATTGTCGATGGTAAACACATTCAAGTTGATCCTAAGAAAACTGAGGCAGTTTAGAATTGGCCTAGACCTTTGCCCGCTTCAGATATACGGAGCTTCTTGGGTTAGGTTGGTTACTATAAAAGGTTCGTGCACATATTTTTCTCTATTGCTTTTGACAACATTAACTCAAAAGAAAGTGAAATTCATATGGTTGGAAGCTTGTGAGAAGAATTTCCAAGAGTTGAAGGATAGACTCCCTTTGGCCCTTATTTTGATATTACTAGAATGATCAAATGATTTTGTGGTTTATTATGATGCTTACGGAATAATATTTTTTGCGTTGTGATGCAACATGAGAGTCATTTCTTATGCTTTAAGGCAATTGAAGGTTCATGAAAAGAATTATCCGACTCATGATTTGGAGTTAGCAGTGATATTGTTTGCTCTAAAGATTTGGAGGCATTACTTGTATGGTGTGCATGTAATTTTGTTTACCAACAATAAGAGCTTGACGTATGTGTTCACAGCTCAAAAGGATTTGAATCATCACTAACGTATATGGCTTTAGTTATTGAAGAATTATGACATGAGTGTCCTCTATAATCTGGGTAAGGCGGATCTGGTGGCAGATGCTCTTAGTCGACTATCAAGGAAAAGTGTTGCTCATGTTGAAGATGATAAGAAAAAGTTAGTTCATGATGTTATTAGATTGGCTCGATTGGGTGATTGCTTGATTGATTCTAATGATGGTGGCATTTTTGTTCATAATGTTTTGGAATTGTCTTTTATATCACACATGAAGGCTAAGCAAGATCTTGATCCGTTAGTTGAGTTGAAGAAGACGGTTTCCAAAAAAGAAATTGAGGCTTTTTCTCGTGGGGAGATGGAGCCCTTCGATATCAAGGTAAGTTATGGGTTCCAAATGTTGATGATTTGAGAAATAAGATTTTGACAGAAGCTCACAGTTCTTGGTATTATATTCACCCAGAAGCCACCAAGATGTATCATTATTTACGGGAAGTCTATTGTTGGAATAAGATGAAGAAGGATATTGTTTGATTTGTGGAAAAATGTTCGAGTTGTCAATAAGTGAAAGTTGAGCATCAGAAACTGTGATGTTTCACTTAAAACATTTCCATCCCTACATGGAATTAAGACGATTTGAATATGGACTTCATTTTGGGTTTACCTCTCATTCGCTGACAGTTTGATTTGATTTGGGTTATTCTAGACTGACTGACAAAATGCTCACTTTCTTCCATAAGGACTTTGTTCTCGGTTGAAGAGTATTCCAAAATCTATATTCAGGAAATGGTAAGGTTTTATGGAGTGCTCTTTTCTATTATCTCCGATCGTGGCCTCAATTTACATCTCAATTTTGGAAGTCGTTTCCGAAGGGTCTTGTTACTCAAGTGAAATTTAGAACGACTCTCCACCCTCAAATTCGTGGACATGCCAAATGTACCATGAAGATTTTAGAAGATATTTTAAGATCTTGTGTAGTTGATTTCTAGGGTAATTGGAATGATCATTTGTTGTTGATTGAGTTTGCGTATTATAATAGTTATCATTCTAGCCTTGGGATTACACCTTTGAGGCTCTTTATGGTAAGAGGTGTAGGTCTCCTATAGTTTGGTTTGAAGTTGGTGAGATTGTTTTAATAGGGCTCGAGTTGGTGCATGAGTCCGCGGTAAATGTTTGACTTATTCAAGAAAGGTTGAAAACGACTCAAAGTTGATAAAAGTCTTATGCCGATGTTAGAAGAAGGGAACTTGAGTTTAATGTTGATGATAGGTTCTACTTGAAAATTTCACCCATGAAAGGTGTAATTAGATTTGGAAAGAAAATGAAATTGAGTCCTTGCTATATGGGCCCATATTAGATGAGACGTATTGACAAAGTTGCCTATGAACTTGAGTTGCCTAATGATTTAGCATCGGTACATTCGATATTCCATGTCTTTTTTTTGGAGAAGTGTGTTGGAGTTCCGACGTCCCTTGTACCTTTGGAAGGTCTGGGAGTTAAATAAATCTTTCTTATGAAGAGGTTCCGATTCAGATTCTAGATCGACAAATTTGGAAGTCGAGAAACAAAGAAGTTGCTTTCGTGAAGGTTCTTGAGAGAAATTAATTATTTGATGGTGCTACTTGGGAGGCAGAAGCTGATATGATGTCCCAGTATACTCATCTCTTTCTCCTCCGCTCATATTATAGGTTGAGGTATTAGTTCCTCATGTTTAATTCTTTTGGATTCACGCGATTTAGTCATCCTTATTGTAACTCCTTGGACTTTGAAAAAAAAGGTTAAAGTGGGTTACCGGGCAGGTCAATCGACCCTAGCCCAACCATGAACCTTTCACTGCAGCCTAAACGGCTCGTGAAAGGGTCCCCGACCAGATTAGGGGGAGTGGGTTTGCCGTTTAACGCAACAAAGAATTGGAATCTATTTGTATGACCCCCTTCACTGACCGTGAAGGCTCCTATATACATCTCCCATCAGCTTTTCAAGTCAAGGCTATTTTAGTTTTTCCCTATGTTTTAAACACCTATGCTATGTCGTTTTAAATCCTATTCTAAAATCAATATAAGTGACTTAAGTCTTAAAACTACCCATTCTAGTTCATTCTCCTAAATCATAAATTTCGGTCCAAGTTCATCCCCAAAATTCTCTCTAGAGCTAAGGAAGAAGAAGCTAGGGTTTTACTTCAAGATCTTCAATTCACCATAGCTATTGGGCCTTGATTATTAAGGTATGTTAGCATTCACCTATGAAGTTCTTTTCTCCATAGGGTTCCCAAGATATTCAAATTTATAAAGTCAATTTCCCAATTCAAAGTAAGAGTTTTATTAAATCTTCATGGGTTCTTCTAGATTATGATTCAATTGATTTTTTTTTATCTTTTAATGCATTAATTGAAGTATTTACATGATTTTAAGTTTAATTCATATGAACCCGTGTATGAATAATGATTTTAGACTATGAATACATAATGAAGCTTATGAACTATGAGATGTTATTTTATGAAGATATGCATGATTTTATGAAAGAGATGTAAATGATTTGAGGATGGTTTGAGACAAAAGTATCAATTTTGTTGTTGTGAAATGTTTTCTCACATACTACTAAGATCATGGTTGTAAAGGTTTTCTTTCATAAGGATTCAGAAGGTTGAAAGGTTTTCTTAGTTAAGTTGAATCATGTTTTAGGAGCTATTCAAAATAAACTTTAGCTTAGATTGGTTGCTTAATTGTGCCGTTCCATGAATAATAATATGAATATGATTAATGACTATTATGTGGAATTTTACTTAGCATCAAGCGGGCTTTTGGGATGAAGGTTTCCGTTTAGCATCCGTGGACCTTTATTAGCAATCCCTAAGTCCCAGAACTATGTGCCACCATAGAATTGTCTTTGATAGATATTAACTAGTGGATCCACTTTAGCTCAGACTTATGGTTCTTACCTTGGAAATTAAGGATATATCTTTTCAGTGTTCGATAAACATCGGATTCCATATTTTAGTTCACATGGTTTATGTCAGTTAATGGTAAACCTCCCAGAATAATGAACAAAGGTTAGTTTCAAAGTATCTCACAAAGGGGTTTAAAGATTTTAAGCTTGCATTGACCATGATTATGACTTATATTTTCTAACCTGTTATCTAATGATTTAGCTTGGTCATTGCGTATCATGTAAATTCTTTATAGCTTGATTTCATAAATCTTATGCATTGCTATCATACTTAGTACATTCCATGTACTAATGCATATGTGTGCCTTCATTGTCTCATTAATCTAGGGTTCGTCGCTCCCACCTCTCATACTCGTGGCTAGTTGATCTATCGGCGTTTGAATATTGGTGAGTCCTCATATTCCGAGGATTGAGATACTTTTATAGCTTCCCTTATTTTAGGTTATTAGGCATTTGTTTGTGGTGTATGGGTTATGTCCCAACCACTTCCTTTTGATGTTATAGATGGCTTGTAGAGACTATGTTGGACTTCTGCTTTGTCAAACTCTTTTATGATATTCAATTGTTTTTTTGAAATCTTAATTTCTATTATCTTGTATGAATTATGCTAAGTAGCTTGTATATGGCCTCCTGGGGTTCTATGCACCATGTTATGCCTAGGGTATACTTTGGGTCATGACAAACTTGGTATTCAGAGCACAAGGTTTAGAAAGGTCTTAGGATGTCTTAGCAACCACGCTGAGTAGAGTCTTGTTCATGAGTGTGAAGTGCGCTTCACTTATGAATAAGAGGCTATAAGATGTTTAAGAAATTCCACTTCTCTCATCATTCTATAGTCGTGCGATAATGTTTAACTCTATAAGTCTTTCTCCTACTCTTCATCTGATACTTTTCAGGATATGGCATACAATAGAAAGAATGTGGGTGGGAATATGGAACATGAAGCTCCTCAAGTTTTGGCTAATCCTTTGGCCAATTAGGTGGCTAATCTAGAGTTCCGAGCCACTTTTCGAGTGTTGTCCTAAGCTATGATGGCTGAAGACCAATAGGGAGGTTGCGGTCCCCATGAACCCAAATGTGGGTACGGTGGAAACTACAATGAGAGACTTCACTAAAATGAATCCCCAGAGTTTCATTGTTCGAAGGTTGAGGAAGATCCTCAAGAGTTCATTGATGAGGTATATAAGGTCTTGATGATCATGAGAGTGACGCCAGTGGAAAAGGCAGAATTGGTCACTTAGCAACTCAACTGTGTTACTCAAGCTTGGTTCAACCAATGAAAGGGAGAGAGGGGAGTTGATGTGGGTCCTCTTGATTGGGAGAAGTATAAAGCAGCTTTCCTTGATAAGTTCTTTCCCCTTGAGATGAGGGAGGCCAAAGTACTTGAGTTTATTAACCTTCATTAAGGAAATATGAGTGTGAAAGAGTATGTTTTGAAATTTACATAGTTTTCCAAATATTCCCCTTCATTGGTTGTCAACTCTAGGGCATGGATGAGTAAGTTCATTTCGAGTGTATTCAAAATGGTGGTTATGAAATGTCGTACCGCTGTGCTCATTAAGGAAATGGACATTTACCACTTAATGAGGAGAATCTTAAGGACAGATCTAGGAAGGCAAAGAGGGAAAATAATGGTAATGGTGACTTTCCACATTCGAGGTTCGAAGAACATGGTCGGTCTAGATTCCAACAAAGGTTTTCCGGTCAAGGTTCCTCTAATGCTCCGATTTTGGAGTTCAACAAAGATAGAGTATCTAGCCCTAAGCCTCAAGGAGAAAATGTCTGTGGATCTTTTTTTTCTACATGTACTAGGTGTGGAAGGAAGCATAATGATAAATGCTTGGCTGGTACTAATGAATTCTTTGGTTGTGGTAAGAGTGGTCACACGATAAGCAATTGCATGTCACTTGCTACCATAGGAAAAGATGGTAGGCAAGCCCCACCTAGTGGTTCAGGTTTAAATGCTCCAAAGCAAAACATATTTTTTGCACTTCAAACTTGACATGATTAAGATGGTTCTCCTGATGTGGTTATTCGTATGTTGAATGTAACACCTCGGGTTCAGAGAAGGAAAAAAATATTCATTTCACAGTCGATTCGGCGAAGTAAGTCGAGAATGTCTAATCGACTCGGCAATTTGCCGAGTAGAACTTCTCACCTTTTTGGCTTGATTTCTGCATCCAGTTGTTCTGGAACTTTAGGCGAGGTAGATCGAACTCACCATTCCATTAGGTGAGTTGTCAAAATGCATCCCCAGTCGCCGAGTTGGCTTAGTCCATGAGCCAACTCACTGGAACTTTTGGCGAGCTAAAGGCTCACTCGGAGAGTTGCCGAGTGGCTTTTGGCGAGCCCCGACATTTTTTTTCAGTTTTAATTCAAGGTCTTTTCAGATTATTTTAATTCAATACAATGTCATTTTACCCTTCACCTAAAGACTTATATAAGTGTTTTTACCCAAAATTTCTCGAATTTAAATCATTCTCTCCAATTCCTAGAAGAAGAACAAGTCTTCCTCTCAAATCTTTCTCTCTCTAGAAGTTGAAGAAGAAAGTTAGGGTTTGCAAGACAAATCTCCAATTCCACCATTGAAGTCATGATTTTGGCATTGAGATATGATAGTTTTCATCCATGGAGTTCCCAACTTCTCCAATTTTCAAAGTTAGAATTTCCCAATAGAATTAGGGTTTTTCTTCTATGTTATGGGTCCTTTTGATTATTGATTTAATTATGATCTCTTATTCATGAATTGAGTTAATTTCATGTTTTTATGATGATCCCCCATGAACCAATGCAATCCCCATGTTTTCCAAGTTATGAGTATATATGTGGGTTTTGGATTATGAAAGAGAAATTTATGAAATCAAGCATGTTCTCATGAAATTAATGTGAATGTTTTAAAGATGATTTAAGAGTAAAGTATCAATGTTGTTGATATTTGTGTTGTTGAAGAATTTCACATATACACATGTAAGCATGAATTGTGAAAGGTTTTCTCACATAATAAGGGTTCTTAAGGTTGAAAGGCTTTCTCACTTAAAATGAACCAATGTTAAGGAGCTATTCTAATGTTGAGGTGAGAGGCGATTACCCATGCTCTCTAATTGAATGACAAGAGGCGATTAACCATGACATATGACGTAAGTACAAGAGGCGATTACCCATGTTCCTTTAAGAGCTAAGATGAATATGAATAAGAACTATTTCGTGGAAGTTAAGCTTAATATTGAGTAGCTAAGTGGCAATTACCCATGTCCCATAAACTATCTTCCAATATAGTTTTGTCTGCATAGACATTAGCTAGTGGATTCACATAAGCTAGAAATTCATGGTCCTTTCTGTGGCAAGTAGGACAACTCTTTTCGGTGTGGGAGACACCAAATTCCATGATGATAGCTCTCATGGTCTTATATGTCGGTTAAGGCTACTTCCCACAAGCAAGTTATGATGAATTAAGGATACTTCAAGGAAGTATCTCGTACATGTTTAAGATGATGACTATGTGAATTGACCATGTTTTATGACTCATGTTTTCTAACTCCTTCCTCTTGTTTAGCTTGGTCATTGCATCTTATGAAGGTATATCTTTTTAAGCATGTTTTTATATGTTTTTATGCATGGCTATTATACTTGGTACATGTTTGTACTAACGCCTACTCTTGTCTACATTTCCCAAAATATAGGATTCGACTGTCAGGGTCTCCAGTTTCATGGCTAGAGTTCGTAGAAGAGATTTTGAGCTTAGGTGAGTCCTCATGCTTCGAGGACCGGACATTTATTATTTTCATTTGTTTCTTATTTTCAGTTTTGGAAAATGATGTACGGGCTTCGCCCAGATTCAATCTTATATACTAGATGGCTTTGAGATGATGTTTAGATTTTCCGCTATGCCTTTATAAAACTTTGATATATTGAATCTGTCTTTAAATCTCATTGTTCTACTTCTTGTATGATGAAAGCTAAGTGGCTTGTATGGGGTCTCTCGGGGTCTTGTATGCCATGTTATACCTAGGGGGATACCTTGGGTCATGACATTGAATGTCTATCATATTGGTGTTTATGTTTTTGTTGACCCCAGTGCTTCTTTGTTTTTTGTGACGCCATATGCGGCTATGAGATTTGATGCTTCTACAGATGTGTTGTTAGACCTTTTTTCTATCTTTACTCCTAACGGTGAATCTATTGTGGCTAAGAGTGTCTATAGAAATTGTCCTTCCTCCTTATCCCATAGAGTCACTCATGTTGATCTTGTAGAGCTTGATATGTTTGATTTCGATGTTATTCTAGGTATGGATTAGCTCAATTGTTGTTATGCTTTTTTGATTGTAGAACCCGAGTCGTTAAGTTTCAGTTTCCAAACGAGCCCGCCCTAAAATGGAAAGCAGGAAATTTTATGCCTAAGCATCAATTTTTCTCTTGTTTTAAAGCTAGAAAAATTATTTGTAAAGGTTGAATGTATCATCTTGTCCGGGTTAGGGATACATATTCTGAAACCCCTATTCTTAAGTTGGTCCCTATTGTAAATGATTTTTGAGAAATTTTCCCTAATGATCTACATTGTGTTCCCCCCAAAAGGGATATATACTTCACTATTTACCTTCTCCCAGTACGCAACCTATCTCTATTTTTGCTTACCGAATGGCTACGACAGAATTGAAAGAATTGAAGGAACAATTGATAGATTTGTTGGATAAGGGTTTCATCCAACCGAGTATCTCTCCATGGGGTGCTCCAATATTTGTTTGTACATAAGAAGGATGGTTTACTTCACATGTGTAATGACTAATGACTATTGAACAAGGTTACCATTAAGAATAAATATCCACTTCCAAGGATATATGATATGTTTGATCAACTCCAAGGAGCGAGTTACTTCTCTAAGATTGACCTCCGGTCGGGTTATCATCAATTGAGGGTGAAGGAAGGTGACATTTTGAAAATGACTTTTTGAACTCGGTATGGTCATAATGAGTTTTTTTGGTAATATCTTTTGGGTTGACTAATGCTCCGGCTGCATTTATGGACTTAATGAATAGAGTGTTTAGACAATATCTTGAAATGTTTGTGATTTTGTTTATTGATTACATCCTGATTTACTCTTGGAGTGAGGATGAGCATGCCAATCATTTGAGGATTATGTTACAAGTCCTTAAGGACTGCCAAGTATTTGTAAAGTTTAGTAAATGAGAATTTTGGTTGAGATCCGTGGCTTTCCTGGGTCACATTTTTTCCGGTAAGGGTATTGAAGAAGATCTTAAGAAGAAGGATGCAATTAAGAGTTGGCCCAGACCTCTACCCTCTTCGGATATTCGAAGTTCCTTGGGTTTGGCTGGTTATTATAAAAAGGTTTATGGAAAGGTTTTCTTCTATTGCATCTCCATTGATGTAACGGCCCGTTAGATCATTTTGAGAACTAGAAATCTTTCTTCCATAAAAGATCCTTCCCGAAAGTATTAAATGTAATTTTGAACTATTTAATTAATTGCGATTATAAAATAGACGGTTAATTTAGAATAATTGATTATTAATGGGAATATGAATTAATTAGTTATTTTTTTAAAAAGAAATATTGGAAGTGGGTTATACCCAGTACTCACTTATAATCCATGTAGCTAGGGTAAAAAGAAAAAGGGACGGGAGTAGTTATTGATCATACTCTGACTTGGACAGGAAAATAGAAGAAGGAACCTTTGTTCAGGTAATAGATACAATCCCTATCAATATTTGAATTTTTCATTGAATACATTTACAATCTAAATTAGTAAGATTCCTGTAGTATTTATCCAATTTGGTTTAAAAGTTTGGTTACAATTTCCTTTCTGATTGTGGTATTAGCCTATTGTGGTGGACAAGATTTTTAAGCCAATCATTGGGCAATCATTCTAGTGGTTGGCATTTGATCTCTAATTCTTTTAGAAATTAGATAATATACATAATGAATTGCAAAAGGGTCATGTTTGGAGTGTATTTTATTGGTTCATAAATTAGGGGTTTACGTTGATCTTTTAATTTACTTAATTATCATATTAAGATTCAATTATAATATATTGAGATAGGTAATTAAACATTAGGTTTATTGTGTTATATGAACACCATTAGATTTATGATTTTAGAATAAATTAAGGATTTAACCCCAGGCTTGAAATTCAACAAATATGAGACTTGACATATTGGTTGACACGTAGATTTATAAATTTAATTATAGATTAGAGGAGTATTGGATCTAGGCTAGACCAATAGTAATATGGGTGTATCTTGACTCGTTTACTTACGAATATTGCATATTTAATAGATTGAAAACATTTTGAAGATTTATGAAAAGGAAAGGCAAAATCTTGAGGAATCATGACACACATTTGACATTTGAGGTATGTTAAGACTTTCAAACTTCGTTAGAGGAATTTTTCCTAATTAAAGATTAAAAATGGAATAGAAAATGGGTAAGGGCGAAAGGTAGGGGTCTCGTACCAATGGTGTGTGACTTGACATATTTGGGCGCTTCATCCAATACTAAGTGTCCACGGTCGTTCAATAGTAATATAACCCAACTAGTGAGTTGGGTCGAGTCCCAAGGGAGCAGTTTGTAATCGAGAATTAAGAGAAAAGCAAGAACATTGCACAAGTCAATTATAGCTAAAGACTTATACGAAGAAAACCATATCAAATTAAAGGGTAACACAAGTGTCAATTATCGAAGGGAGTTTTGTAGTCAATTATCAACTAGAAGCAGCAAATAATATAGAAATATGAATATGGAGACGGGATTATTGGGATGTGATAGGAATATGGGCTAAAATAAACAATTGGGTAAATGCTATTGATAGTCAATCGCTGTAAATTGGTAACTAAGCTTGACTTTTTGGGGGTAAATTTTCTCTCGAGCAATTTACCCCAAATCAAATCGGTTTCTCTCGAACACCAATAAGCGGCAATGAAGCACATACTTTGCTATAGTCCATTCACTCTCTCTAGCTGAATGTGTGGGAGAGGGTTTAGGATTCACTCTCTCGAGCTGAACCCACGACAACCCAATAACCACAGACTATCAATTCAGTAGTTTTGGTTTTAAAACCTCTCTATCAAGCAAGTAAAAAACACGAAGATAAAATTGTATTTGCAACTACAACCTCATTAAATTCAAACACAAAACTGAATGAAATCACCTTTAAACAACAAGTTAACTATCTATTAGCAATACCCAGCAGTAAATTCAACCCATATTCACATAATCACACCCCAAGAATTGGGGTTTTAGCTAGACATAGTAAAGAGATAGAAATCGATACCGAAAAGTGTTTCCATCAAATGGGTACGATAGATATTGTCTTTACACATGTCTAAGATGAATAATCTTCAATACCCACTTCCAATTGCTTAGAAATGGAAATCTTCAAATCCTCAAAGCTAAGGAACAAAGTCTCCAAAACTCTAAGTTCTAAAAATTGAAAATAATGTTTGATATTCTAAAATTCGATACTGATTGCATGCTAAACTAAAAATTCAAACAAGTATTTATAGTTGTCAAAAAGTGTGTTGCGAAGGACCACTCGGCGCAGTTAGTCAGGATTGCTGATCCACTCAGCGTTCCCCCCTTTGGTCTGGTTCATCACCTTTCTGCATTGGCCTTCAACAAATTCAAGTTCTGTAATGTTGGGCGATGGAGTACTGCATCGTGGAATCGTTCGGCGACTCGCCGACTGCTTCTTTATCTCGCCAACTTGATTTTCTCCTTCATAGCTTGGCACACTGGAACATTAGGCGAGACCATAGCCATTCGGTGACTCGCCTAATGGTTTAGGCGATCCTTAGGCCGTCTTTTTTTCGTTCTTTTCAGTTGCCTTGTTCCTTTCTGCCCAATAGTGGCCATGCTTTGTCTCTAACTCCAAATACCTGAAATTTAAGGATTTTCATCAGTTATTGAGACAAAATATGCATTTGAGGACACTAAATCTATCAAAATAAAGCCCTAAAAGAGTCAAAATCATGGACTCATCAGTGTGATGGGCATTGGTACGAGTATCGGTGTTATAAAGGAAAAGTTTATTACTATAGAATGCATATTGTAATCTGAGAATGCAAAATCAAATGGCCATTAGCTGATATTATTCACTTGAATTCTTTTGTGTGATTGTGTTTCTTTATTGAACTCGTATAATTATAATAGTTGAAGTGGTTATATATTATGTTTATCTTTGATTGATTGAGAAGCATCATCATCCCCTTTTGTTGATATCATAGTGTGCACATGCATTGACATGATACTGAGTGTAATTTAGGCACGTGGAGATCGTCCATGCAGAAATTGTTTTATTTTATGATAGTTCATTGAAATCGTCCGCACAGACATGTGGAGATCGTTCATGTTGGTATATGGAACTCGCGAGTCCGCCATGGGTCATGAACTCTTTATTTATTTCTGAAGAGTATCATGTATATACGGTTGAGAGAGTACTTGGCATCTGAGGCATATCATTTTATGGTGTAACATTGCATTGCATCTCATTGCATCCTTCATTCTTGTTGATTATGTGCTTTATTATTGGTTGGACATAACGTGACATTTGATTATCTATATTTGATGAAACTTGATTGTAAGTATTATATAGACTTGTATAAGTAAATGACATATTTTCTTATAAGAACTCCTATCACTACTTCTTCATTTGTCGGTCTATGAGATATACTGGGCACACGTGGTTTCGTACTCATACTACACTTGTTGCACTCTTTGTGGTGCAGATTTGATTATGAATACGAGCACATCTCGTGGAGATTTTTGAGTCTGAGTTTGATGTATCTTGGAGTTGTGGTATGTTGCTTGGTTGTTCTGTGGCCCACACCTCCCTCTATCTTTTATTTATTCTGTTGTTTTAGTATTCAAACAATATATCTCTTATGTTCAAACTTGTCAGTTTAGTTTCAGACTTGCACTATATTTAGAAGCTCTTGTACTTATGACACCGATTCTTTGGTGGTATTTTAGCTTCCACATTTCGTATTTATGAAGGACTTAGTGTTGGAAATATTCTACTTGTTGTTTACCTTTTTACATCAGTACTTAGTTAAATTGGTAAAATTATTGGGTTGGCTTATCTATCGGTGGGAAACATAGGTTCCATCACGACTTATGAATTTGGGTCGTGGCAATTGACTGCATTGACAAAAAAGAAGGTTAACTTCTTATGGTCGAAAGCGTGTGAAAAGAGTTTTCAAGAGTTGAAAGATAGACTTACTTCCGCTCCGATATTAACTATATTGAAAGGGCCTGATGGGTTCATTGTGTATTGTAATGCTTAGAAAATTGGATGAAGGTGTGGTCTTATGCAAAATGGGAATGTTATTGCTTATGCTTCAAGGCAACTTAAGATTCATGAAAAAAACTATTCTATACATGATTGGGAACTAGCGGCGGTTGTTTTTACCTTAAAAATTTTGAGGCATTACTTGTATAATGTCCATGTTGATATCTTTACCGACCACAAAAGTTTGCAATATGTGTTCAAGCAAAAGGATCTAAATCTTCACCAACATAGATATTTAGAAATCTTGAATGACTATATTATGAGTGTTCTTTATCACTCGGGCAAAGTCAATGTGGTGGCCGATGCCTTAAGCAAGTTGTCGGTGAATAGTGTTGCAAATGTCAAAGATGGTAAGAAAGAATTGGTGTGATGTTCATAGACTAGGTCGACTAGGTTATCAATTGGTTGATTCAAGTAAGGGTGTTGTTAATGTTCATAATGGTTCAGAATTGTCTTTTGTGTTGGAAGTAAAAGACAAGCAAGGTCTTGATCCAATTTTTGTTGAGTTGAAGGAAGGGGTACTTAAAATGTTTGTTGAGGCTTTCTCCCAAGGGGAAAATTGTATGCTTTGATATCAATATCATTTGTGTATTCCCAATGTTGATCACTTGAGCGAGAAAATTTTATTGAAAGCCCATAGTTCTTGATATTCCATTCACATGAGAGCCACCAAGATGAACCGGGATTTTACAGGAGGTCTATTGGTGGAATGAGATTAAGAAGGATAATGCGGAATTTATGGCCAAGTGTTCTAATTTTCAAAAAGTATAAGTTGAGCATCAAAATAAGGGATGTTTGTCCTGAGATATTAGTATTCAAACTTGGAAGTGGGAAGGTTTTAAAATGGACTTTATTGTTGGTTTACCGCCCCCCCCCAATCAGTGGCAACACTCGATTTTGGGTTATTGTGGAGCGTATGAAGAAGTCAACTCAATTCATTCCCATCAAGGATTGTTATTCAGCGGAAGATTATGCTAAGTTGTATCTAAGGGAAATGGTTAAGTTGCATGGAGTGCCCCTATCTATTATCTCCGATCGTGGTGTCTAGTTTACCTTACAACTTTGGAAGTCTTTCCAAAAGGGTGTTGGTACTCATGTCAAGATTAGTACAACTTTTCATCCTCAAACTGATGGGAAAGATGAGTGTACTAAATTTAAACTTTGGAAGATATGTTGAGAGTTTGTGTGATTGACTTCAAGGGTAATTGTGATGATTACTTGTCTTTAATTGAGTTTGCGTATAATAATAGCTATCATTCAAGTATATGTATGGCTCCATTTGAGGCTCTTTATAGTAGGAGGTATAGATATCCTATAGGTTGGTTTGAAGTTGGTGAGGTTCCTTTGATAGGTACGGAGTTGGTTTAGGAGGCTATGGAAAAGGTTTGAGTTATAAGAGAAAGTCTTAAAATGGCTCAAAGTCGACAAAAGTCCTATGTCGATGTTAGAAGAAGAGTTCTTGAGTTTGTTGTTGATGATTGGGTTCACTTGAAAATTTCACCTATGAAGGGTGTAATGAAGTTAGGAAAGAAAGAGAAGCTTAGTCCCCGATATGTAGACCCATATCAAATTTTGAGGTGTATTGGTAAAGTCGCTTATGAACTTTATTTTCCTAATGATTTAGCATTAATACATCTGGTTTTCATTGTGTCCTTATTGAATAAGTGTATTGGAGATCCTACCTATAATGCACCATTAGAGAATCTTGGTATAAATGAAAGCCTTTCTTATGAGGAAATTCGAGTTGATATTTTGGATCGACAAGTTAGACATATGAGAAACAATGAAGTTTCATCTGTAGAAGTGTTGTGGAGGAATCAAATTCTTCAGGGTGCTACTTGGGAGGCCGAGGCCAATATGATGTCCCAATATCCTCATATATTTCCTTCTATGCCTACTTTAGCTGAGGTATTTAGCTCCTCATGGTTCTTTCTTTCAGATTCATGTTTCTTAGTCGTTCTCATATTTCCATATGCATGAATGTATGTTTTATGAAATAATGTTTGAGTACATTTTAGCTTGGATTCAATTTTCCTTCTTAAATACGTGCATTTTATAAAATTGCATTCATGTTGGGTTGTTAGTTTCTCTCCTACTCTTTCCACGTTATCTTGAGTTCTATCGACCTTTGACTTTGAAAAGTGAGAGGTTGAAGTGGGTTATTGGGCAGGTCTATCGACCTTTGCTAGACCGTGTACCTTTCACTAAACCCTAAAGGACTCGTGAAAGGGTTCACGACCTATTTAGAGGAAGTGAGGTGGTTGTTTAAGGAAACCAAGAATTGGAGGCCTTCTGTACGACCCCCTTCATGGACCATGAAGGGCTTAACGGTTCGTTAAGGCTCACATATATGTCCTCCGTCAGCTTTTTAAATCCCATCTATTTTAGTCTTTACCTATGTTTTTAATACCTAAGCTATATCGTTTTACCCCATATTCTAAGCACTATATAAGTGACTTAAGTCCTAAAACAACCCATTCTAAATCATTCACCTAAATCATAAATTTCCCTCAAAGTTCATCCCCAAAATCCACTCTAGAGCTAAGGAAGAAGAAGCTTGGGTTTCATTTCAAGATATTCAATTCACCATAGCTATTGTACCTTGATTACTAAGGTATGTTAATATTCACCTAGGGAGTCTTTTCCTCCGTAGGGTTCCCAAGATCTTCCAATTTTACAAAGTCAATTTCCCAATTCAAATTTAGGGCCTCTCAATCTTCATGGGTTCTTCTTATTTATGATTCGATCGATTATTTTCTATATTTTAATTTATGAATTGAAGTATTTACATGATTTTGCATTGAATTCATATTAACCCATGCATGAATAATGATTTTAGACTATAAATAGATGGTGAAGCATATAAATTATGAAATATTATTTTTATGAAGATATGGATGGTTTATGGAAGAGATGTAAATGATTTGAGGATACTTTGAGAGAGAAGTATCAGTTTTGTTATTGTGAAATGTTTTCTCACATACTACTAAGATCATGGTTGTAAAGGTATTCTTACATAAGGATTCATAAGGTTGAAAGGTTTTCTCACCTAAGTTGAATCAAGTTTTAGGAGCTATTCTAAATAAACTATAGCGTTGATTGGTATATTAATTGTTCCTTTCCATAGATGATAATATGAATATGATCAATGACTATTCCGTGGAATTTTAGCATCGAGCAAGATTTTGAGATGAAGGTTTCTGTTTAGGATCTGTGGACCTCTAGTAGGAATCCCTCAGTCCCTAAACTAAGTGCCACCATATGATTGTCTTAGATAGACACTAGCTAGTGGATTCACTTTAGCTCAGACTTATGGTTCTTACCTTGGCAAGTATGGACATCTATTTTTGGTGTAGGATAGACACAAAATTTCATGTCTTAGTTCACATGGTCTATGTCGGTTAATGGTGAACATCCCATAATAAAGAACTAAAGTTACTTTCAAAGTACCACTCAAAGTATTTTAAAGATGTAAATCTTGTATTTAACCATAATTATGACTTATGTTTTCTATTCTATTATCTAACGATTTATCTTGGTCATTGAATATCATGTAAAGTATTAGCATGATTTCATAACTCTTATGAATTACTATCATACTTAGTATATTCCATGTACTAATGCATATTTGTGCGTACATTATCTCATTAGAGTAGGGTCCGACACTCCTGCCACTCATACTCGTGGCTAGTTGATCTCTCAACGTTCGAAGATTGGTGAGTCCTCATACTTCAAGGACCAATATACTTTTTATAGCCTTCCTTATTTAGGTTTTAAAATATTTGTATGTGGTGTATGGGTTACGTCCGAACCACTTCCTTTTGATGTAATAGATTGCTTGTTGAGTCTATATTAGACTTCCGCTTTGTCAAACTCTTTTATGATATAAGACTGTTTCTTTGAAATCTTTATTTCTATTATCCTATATGATGTATGCTAAGTGTCTTGTGTAGGGCCTCTCGAGGTTTTATACTTCACGGTATGCCTAGGGTATACTTTGATCATGACACTCATGTTTCCATATGCATGCATGTTAATGAAAAACTTAATTTTATGGAAGATTTAGCTTGGAGTGATTCCTCTTGTTTATGTGCTTTATGATGAGATTTGCATTCATGTTAGGTTGGCAATAGGAAGAGAATTGTAAAACTGAAGAGTCGGGGATTTTGACCCATTTAGGGATCAATATTCAAAGATTTAGTGTCCTCAATACTGATTTTATGCTCAAAAGTGATGTTAAAATGTTAATATGCATAAATGAAGGCAAAAGAGCAAGGCAAGTACACTATGAAGCAAAAAGGAGCGAAATAGCTGAAAAAGTTGAAGGAAAGCAAAATTGGTACTTGCCAAAGCCACTCAGCGAGTGGACCTTCAGCTCACCTAATGTTCGAGCAGGCCAGCCCATGGACAAAACCAACTTCGCAATCGGATAAGTATTTCGGTGATACCAATTTAGGTTGCCAAATGTTACAGACAGAGGTGGTGCAAAGCCTTGTCAAAAAGGCAAGAAAAGAAGCACTCAGTGCGTCGCCGACTAGGTTGGTGAGCCCGAGCTACCTCGTGAAAATTTACAGAGCAATTGGTGAAAAGACAAGCTTAAAAGATGAGAAATAGAGCACTCGATGCATCACCGATCGTGTCGGTGAGCCCGAATTACTTCACCGAGTGACTCTGATGCTGAAATTCATGGAACGTATAAATGCAATTTTAAAAAAAAGAAAAAGCAGTTCCCACATTGTCTAGTTCTGGGTTTTTAATCTTTAACATTCAAAGACATTGTTTTTAAGCTTTTGAGTAGAGATTTACGGTTTGTTTGTTTATTTTTTAACTTCAATTTGAGCATTTGGAGAATTGTGGATTGTTACCTAACTTGATGGAAAACTTTGTTGGTAACAATTTCTTATTCTTTATTATGTTTAGCTAAAACCCCTATTCTTAGGGGTGTGATTATGTAGTTGAATGCTTTAATTAGCTTATAGGTGTTGATATTTACTGTTTTTATTGTTGATTTGAAGTGGGTTCAATTAATAGTTTTTGTTTTAATTGAGGAATTGTAGTTCAAATGCAATTCTAGTTCAGTACTCTAAGCTTGCATAAGAAAGAAGTGTTAGACTTAAATGATTAGTTGATGATTGCAGTGATTGTGTTGTTACAAATTTAGCTTGAGAAAGTGGGTCTGAATGCAATCTTACAAATCTAGCTTAAAGAGTAGATTGATTAAGGTATTGGGCTATTAATCTGTGTTGTGCTTGTTGAGGTTTGAAATAACTCACTCGATTCGTGATAATTGATTGAGAAATAACTATTGCACCCAAAGCCTAGCCTACCCAGTGAGATTCAACAACGTTTAGTAAATAATAATCGCCCATTTTGTGAAATTGGCATTCAATTTATCACACTCCCAAGAAACCCTCTATATTTGATTACCTCCACTTTATTAGTCGTAACTTGGTTACCCAAATCCCCCCATTTGACATTAATTGTCAAAACCTTGTCATTTACTTTATTGTTGCGAAAATGTCTACATCTACAAATGATTAGAACACTATTTTACTTCTTAATCGAATTATTTATCGTATCACTCCTTGTGGGATCGACCACAACTCTTAGTTGGGTTTATACTTATTAGCGACCGCCTAAACTTAGAATCGGATGAAGTGTAGTTGAGCGTTATCAATAAAAGTGTCGATGCCGGGGACTGGTGTTTAGAATTATTTTATTGAAGTGTACTCGTGAACTGATTCTGTTGTAGTTGAATCAGGTTATTTGTGTTCTTTGTTGGCTGCTCTTAAATAGGTGAAGAGATGAATGTCAATGGGAGCAATGCCAGCGAACTTGGGAGCAATGATGACATTGGTAATTTGCACAATGTTAATGAAGATCAGTTAGGAAGTGCGGGTACTATTCGATAGCCTCCGACAGTGGGTAATGTGACCAACACTATGTTGCAGTTGTTTCAAGTGAGGGGTCTCTTTGGAGGACTTGCTCTTGAGGACCCTCATGACCACGTTCAAAACTTTGTGGATGTGTATGGGCCGTTTTCTTTCCAAAACATTACTAAGAAGTCGGTCCAACTTTGTTTGTTTCCCTTTTCTCTAATGGGGAGGTAACGAAGTGGTTGGCCGATTTACCAAGGGAATCAATCACTTCTTGGGAGGAGCTCACTGATGCGTTTTATGTATGGTTTTTCCTTCCCTCGAAGATGGTGAAGTTGAGGGATAATATTCAGAACTTCAAGAGAGTGGATGGCAAACCTATTCACGAGACATGGTTGAGGTTTTAGAAGTTGCTGCTCTAATGTACAACACACGTACTACTAGACAATGTGTTGCTGAAAATATTTTTACCGAAGCCTCGACTCAGTCAACAAAGGTGTGGCAGACCAACTCATTCGAGGAGGAATCATGCAACAACCGTTTGGTATATCATATACCCTTCTTGATGAGATGAAAAAAATCAATCGTGCTTGGTTCACTAGAGAAGATCAGGTGTCTTCGTTGAACATTGGGATGACAAAGGAACAACTAGAAAAGAACCAATAGGGAGATGAAAACATGGCCAAGATGATGACCCAAATGGACCTATTGAAAAATCATGTCATAGGGAGTGGTTACGAAGCTATGTATCCAGCTGAAGTGATATTTTAAAACAAAGAGGTACAACAAGTGTCAAGACTAGAGGAGGGTTCACGTCCGAGCTCTTTAAGACCGGGCAGGAATCAAGGTCGGAGCATTTTTAGTGAGAATGGATGGAGAGGTTACAATCAAGATTGGGCTGACTAAAATACATTTTGGAGGAAAGAAGATGACGATGATGCCTGTTACATGCACATGGGTGATAGTCCAAGATCTAGGGACAATTCTGGGAGCTTTCAGGTAGATGATTTGTTGTCTCACATTCTAAATAAGGTAGAAGGATATGACGAAGTGCTTAAAGAAATGAAGGCAGATTTCTCACCCTTGAATAAGAAGGTGAATGCTCACTCTGATTCCATCAAGAAACTTGATTCCAAATGAGCCAACTTTCAGCCCAATCAGAAAATAAACCGCAAGAGAATTTTGTCAATAATATGATGGTGAATTCAAAGATTAATCATGAAAAATGCTTGCCAGTATTGATTCAGAATGGAAAAGCAGTGGGTGGTGACGTGAAAGTGGATGGTGAGGCAAGCACCAATAAAGAAGGAAATGATGCCATTGATGTAGAGGGGTCTAGCCAAGAATCGGAAAATGACACACCCAAAGAGGTTGATGAAATTCTGAGAAATCTCATCACCGATGAATTGCGAACATCAAATGAGGGGGCTGCTTCTTCTTTGAAACCTACAAAATCATTTCCCAAAGTCAACCCACCATTCCCTTGAAGACTAAAAAAAAAGGGATGAAGATGCAAAGTTTCTATCTGTTTTCAAGTCTCTGTCTATAAATCTTCTTTTAGTGGAAGTATTGTTGGAAATACCGGGCTATGAAAAGTTCATGAAAGAATAGGTTACCAAGAAGAGGAGTATGGATTTTGAAATTATTGAGATGTCTCATAGTTATAGTGCTATCATGACAAGCAATGTGGTTATAAAGAAAGCTGATCTGGGAGAATTTACTATTCCATGCACTATTGGGATGCTTCAATTTCCCAAAGCATTGTGTGATTTGGGGCAAGTATTAACTTGATGTCGTATGCCATTTTCAAACAACTTGAGTTAGGCGAACCTAAGTCTACAATAATGCATCTTCTCATTGATGATAGATCTATCAAGCAACCCATTTTAATACTTTATGATATTTTGGTGAAAGTGGGTATGTTCATATTTCCAGCCGACTTTGTTATTTTAGACTGTGAGATTGACGCCGAGGTACCTATTATTTTAGGTAGACCGTTCTTGGCTACCGATAGAGCCCTTGTGGATATTGAAAGTGGTGAGTTGAAATTTTGGGTAAATGATGAGGAAGTTACTTTCAATGTATTCAAATCAATGAAGCAACCTAGTGACATTCATGTGGTCTCAACCATCAATGTAATTGATGAAACAGTGGCTAGTGTGAGTCAAGTATTTTGTGTGGGTGAGCCCTTAACGTCCGTCCTTTTGAATTATGATATGGAAGAAATTCAGGATTATGATGAAGTGGTGGCTACTCTATCGGGTTTAGTTTCTCATTCTAAAAATCAACTGAAGCTTGAAATTGATCTGAAAAATGGGAAAGTCCCCCCGCTAAACCATCCATCGAAGAGCCACCGATGCTTCAGATGAAGGTTCTCCCATCCCACCTTGAGTATGTATTTTTGGGAGCAAACAACACTTTCCCATCATCATTTCCGTAGATCTGCTTGAATGGCAAGTAAAATTACTTGTCAATGTGTTGAAACGATACATTACAACTATTAGATGGACAATTGCTGATATTTTGGGGATCTCCCCCTCCAGGATTTGCACTCATAAAATTCAATTGGATAGTAGATGTAAACCAAGTGTTGAGCACCAAAGGAGGCTAAATCCACTGATGCAAGAAGTGGTGAAGAAACAAATCATCAAGTGGCTCGATGCAAGTGTGGTATACTCCATTGCGGATAGAAAATGGGTGAGTCCCGTGCAATGTGGACCAAAGAAATGAGGCATCACAGTAGTTCCAAATCAAAAGGGGGAACTTGTGCCTATGAGACCAGTTACCGGGTGGCGTGTATGCATGGACTACCAAAAATTAAATGCAAAAAATTTGGATTTAGAAGGCTTGTTCAAAAGAACAAAATTCTTGTGCTTATGTGGATGCGTCGCTCAATTTCCAAAAATTAAATGCATGGACTGAGAAATATCATTTTCCTATACCATTTATGGACCAAATGCTTGATAATCTAGTGAGGCGTGGATGGTATTGCTTCTTAGATGGTTATTTCGGGTACAACCAGATTTTTATTGCACCGAAAGATCAAGAGAAAATAACTTTTACATGTCCCTATGGAACATTTACTTTCAAGAGAATGCCTTTTGGGTTGTGCAATGCCGAGACAACATTCCAACGATGTATGCTTTCTATTTTGTTGGATATGGTTGAAGACTCAATGGAGGTCTTTATGGACTATTTTTTGTTGTTGGTGATTCATTTGAGCATGTCTTGAACACCTTGGGAAGGTACTTGTCACGACCCAGGGGTACCCCCTAGAGGTAACATGCCATACAAGACCCTGAGAGGCCTCATATAAGCCACTTGGCTTTCACAACATAAGATAATAGAAATGAGTGGAAATTTAAAACATTTTTCAACCAACATCAAAGTTTTATATAAAAAGTGAAAGTCTATTACACTTTGTCTCAAACCATCTAAAACATGAATATCTTGGGACGCAACCCATCCCCCATGGGGCTGTTGAGCTGGAAAAAAAAGATGGAACAAGGTTCATGGTAAACGGGCAAAGGATCAAGATCTATTTGGGAAATGCTGAAACCGTGCAAGAAGTGATTGAGGCCTACAATCTTGATGAAGTTTGAGTAATCAAGAGGACTGCGTCGTGCCGCGATGATTAAATCAAGCGCTGCTTGGGAGGCAACCCAAGATGTACAATCTAGCCAACGATAGGATATAGTTTTCTTTTTTTTTCTCGAGTAGGTTGCGTTGTTCGATTTATTCCATGTATCAAATTTCAGTTTTGTACTAGTGTTGGCTAGCAATAGAATAGGGTCCCTGTCTAAAAAGTGTCCAGAAAATGTAAAAAGAATATCCTATTAGTTGCTACATGTGCAGGTACACCACGAAAATTCTGCAAAAATGGTCTGGTGCAGAAATCTACGGACACAATCGACGGTCCGTCGATTCATCAACGGATCGTAAATGGTGCCCGTAGATCCAGGTAAGTTTCTAAATTTTCAACTGTATGAGTAATTTACGGTCCTGATCTACGGACCGAAGATCGACTCACGAACCGTAGACGGGGTATCGTGAGTCCATACATCAGGCTGTCTGACCCGACCCGGATTCCCCCATTTAAAAACCCCCATTTGTTTTAAACCATTCCCCTTCCCTCCATTACTCCCAAAACCGTTTCTAACATTCCCTAACCTCCCTAAATCACTCCATAACTCCTCCATAATATCATTCCTTCCATAATTCCCCAACTTCCCTTCCATTTCAAATACAAAGGTTCAGCCTATTTTGAGGGACGTGGTGAGCACCACTGATGGTGCGGAGAGATTGTTAGAGAGCACTACTAAGGGTGCGATGATTGCTGATGTGGGCACTACTGAGGGTGCCCCCACTGTTATTCCAGCGGGTTCCGGGATACCGGACCCCCTGCTTGTTGATGATTCGTCGGCGCTTTGCGCCACAGGTTTGCTTCACCCAATCCATTTTCTTTTAATGTTTATGTATGCATTGGGGACAACTGCATCTATTTTTGTTGGGGGTGGGGTAAATGGATTGTGAGTGATAGGGTGAAATCTGAATAACCCAACTCATGAATCCTCTCTTGGGATTTTCTTGCCTGTGTTCTTTTTCCCCAAGGGACTGTTTAATTTTTGTTAAACCGGCACGTCTTAGGATTGTATGTGTAGAAGCATGATACAGAATGAAGCATGATCGCTTATGAAAAATGATACCCGTCAAATTCTGGGATGTATGCTAGAAGTAGGCTACGATTAGTTGATTGTGTTAGCTCTGCGTATGACATAGTAACAATCGACTCGATGGCATGACTAGAGATGAAACTTGAACTGGGTAATCTGATAATCTGATAATGAAACTATGTGCCAAGAGTGGGTGAGAATCGTCGACTGTTCAAACAGTTTTGTGCAAAACTAGAACTTGCCCGGTTAGTCCTGCTAAGATAATTCAATCTAGAGGTTAGGAAGTGATCATAGGCCACTGTTATGAAAAGTCCGCAAATTGCCTAGAAGGATTCAACCAAATGAAATAATTGTTCCCTTTGATCCAACTATGAGCATAAAAATAAACCATTCCTTTCTAAAACCCCGAACTCACCTTCCCATAATCTACTATGTTGGCCCCGGTCTCTCCTTGGACATGTGCATTTCAACTCAGGCTAAAAGCCTAAGTTGAGGGTGGCTAATGTAAAAAGTAACCTCAATCTTGGCTCTGACCCGACATCGGGTATTGTGCACCTCAACTAACGGAAAATCCATAAGTTAAGGGTGGCTATGAAAGAGGAAACTGAAAGAAAAATGGGTATGAAAAGAGTGATGCTAAAAAAAAAAAAAAAAAAAAAGCTTAAGGAATGGATGTGACTTGTTGAAGGCTGAAGGTAAAATAAATGTAAAATGAGCTACAAAGTCTAAAGTTACATCCGTGGTTGAAGAAAATTAAGGGAAAGAAAGTAAAGCGATAGTATGACAAAAATAGGGCTAAAAGAGGTTAAAAGCCTAGTGTAATGTCAAGGAGGGGAGAAATTCACTAAGCAGTACCCAAATGTACCACACCTGACCCTGAGCCTACGTTACAAGCCAATAAGTCCTATAGTGATCCTAGAGTCTAGTTTGGAGAGTCTAAGCAGCGAAAATAAGGGCAAACTTATGGCAGTAAGCACTAACTGTATTTGAAATTACTTCTGAGCGTAAGTGTTGAATAAATCCTTGTACCATGAATGACATTCAATTTTTGTGAAAAGGGGATTTCGTTTGAAGTAAGGGCACTAGTTACATTGTCGAAAAGTTGGTACCTTGGTGACAGTGAGAAGATGTATGTTGTGTATCAGTTGGTTGATCTGATCTGCATGGATTAGCTTGTCCAGTCTAAGAGAACGAAGTTGCATCTGAAAAGTGAGGGGGGTAGAGAGCCATGTGATTGCTTGGGCCTGAAATGCTTGCTTCTATACAAGTCTCGTTTAGAGTCGTAGTGCATCGCTTGAGGACAAACAACGAATTTAAGTTGAGGGTGTTGATATACCGTGAGTTTACGGTATTTCTAATACATTTCACTTTCAAGTTGTGTGTGTCTAGGGCCTTTTTATATTGGTTTTTATGTGTTTTTTTCATGTTTTGTAGAAAAGATGTTCATGCGCGGAAAGTATAGAGACAGCTGAAAGAAATGCACAAACATGGCATTGACAGAGCTGATCTACGGACCGTAGGTCCATTCACGGTCTGTAGGTGATGACCGTAGATCAGCAGGCATGGTATTGAGGACAAATCAGGGAAATCTGACCAAGTGTGGAACCACGGTGTCCATTGACGATCCGTAGATTGATCTACGAACCATACTGTTGATCCGTAGATTGATCTACGAACCGTACTGTTGATCCGTAGAGTGATACTGCGAGGGTTCCAGTACCGGATTTTTGAAGATTCTAAGTGTGGAGCTACAGAGGGGATTGACGGACCGTAGATCAATCTACGGTCCGTACTGCTAGTCCGTCGTTTGCTTCAGAGAAGCTGATTTATGGAAGCGGAAATATTTTCTAAGTCCTGGCTGACGGAAGGGACTTACGGACCGTAGATCCATCGACTGGCCGTAAGTTAGTCTCGTGGATTGAAGACGCGTACCTGAACAAACTTTCCTTAATTTGTTTCCCTTTTAATTTAGGATTTGTTTTTCATAAATAGGGAATGTAAACCTCGTTTTTGGGGGTTAGACATTATTATTCTATTTTTACTTTGTGACTTTGGGAGATTAAGTTGCAACCCTAGCAATTATTGATTTCCTACATTCGTGTTGAAGATTTTGGCTTTGAAATTCAAGTTGAAATTCTGGGTTTATTATTCTTGTTACGTAAGTTCATGATTTATTCATCTAATATTATGAATTGTGTTCTTGCTAATATGGGTAACTAAATCCACAACTAGGGTTGTGGGAACCATGAGCGATTAACAAAGTATGAATAGTAAATAAGTAATTCTTGAATAGTGTTTTGCATGCATTGATAATTCTTTCTTTAAAAGTCTTTTTAACGAGTGCACGCGTTAGAACTCATCTTGTTGCTACTTGTCGGATCAAGGAGGTAATCAACAAGAAAAGAATTATCAACATAGATTTAGTGTGATACTATCTAATAGGCTAGTGTCGATTGGTGCGAAGTAATAACTAAGCCAAACATCGATTATGATGTCTAGTAAATTATACACAGGTAGCCGGATCAAGGTGCGGGGTAAAATTCTCTAGATGCCGGATCAAGGATTTAGAGATACCTAACTTATCACTTTGCATGTAACACACTAGGAAAGGATTGCGATACTAGGATTACTGCGTTATGAGCTTGTGGGGAACACGTTTACCCTAGTTAATTTTCTCATCTTGATAACAACCGAAATTGACTTTTGATTATTGATTACTTACTGAATTCTTACAATTTGTTTCACAAATTCCCCCCTTTTTATTTCTTTGTTTCTGGAAGTACTTTGGCTAATTGAATATAATTGTTGGTTAAAGTAAAGTCTAAACCATTTTCCTCGTGGGAGTGACCCCAACCTACAAGTTGGGTTCTTTAATTGATAACGATCGCTTATACTTCTTTAGGGAGGTGTAATTTGAGCGTATCAAATTTTGTCTGAGCGATTCCCTCCTTTTTCGTTTCAGTACATCCCAACAACCACCCTTTTTGTTTTTCTTTTCCTTCTTTTCTTTATTTTTCTTATATATATATATATATATATATATATATATATATATATATTATTCGCACAGTTCTCCTGATCAAGCGAGTATTTAGATTTTGTGCATCAAAGCTGACTGAGTGACCCTTCTTTTTATGCTTTCATTTTTTGCTCGGAATGTAATCACCCTCAACTTAGGTTTTTGGCCTCAATTTTGGCATTATATCTTCGGAGATCCAAGTATATGATATCAAGGGGGTAAGAACAAAATTATTTAGCAAAAATGGCCTATTCATCACTTCCTATCCAGTTATTTTCAGATTTTGGCAAGACTATGATACACTCAAATTACACCTCCCTAAAGAAGTATAAGCGATCGTTGTCAAATAAAGAACCCAACTTGTAGGTTGGGGTCGATCCCACAAGGAATATGGTTCAGACTCAAACTTAACTCACTATTATATCTGTTTCCGAGACAAGTAAATAAAGGGGGAGGGGGATTTGTAAGTAAGTAACAGATTGTTGATTAAGTAACAAGTAAGCAAGATTCAAACTTTGAGTTATCAATATGAGAGAGAAACTAGGGTATATGTGTTCCCCATAAGCTCTTAACGCAGTAATCCTAATAATAGTAATCATTTCCTAGTGCAACGTTGGTAAGTTGGATAGCCATAAGTGACTGGTCCTCCAAATAGGGAATTTCACTGCGCACCTTGGTTCGGCTACGAGTGTATACTTTACTAACCCTTACCTTTACCTCAGATAAGACATCACATCAATGTATGGCTTAGTTTTCACCCTTGCACCAATTGACATTAGACTATTAGATAGTATCCACTAAATCTTGGTTATTAATTCTTTTCTCATTCATTACCTCCTTGGTCCGACAAGTAGAAACGAGGCGAGTTCTAATGTTTGCAACCGTTAAAAAGTCTTTTAAACAAAAGAATTAACAATACATCCATCAACACTATTAAAGAATTACATAGTTATTATTCATCCTTTGTTAATTGCTCGTGGTTCCCACAACCCTAGTTGTGGATTTAGTTACTCATGCTTGAGAGTTCACAATTCATGTTTCAGAAGAAAGAATTCATGCACTTACAATTAGAATAGCTGAAACCCAAAATCTTTAATTGAATTGCAAAGTGAAAATCTTATAAAACGAAATCCAAAAATCAAATTGCTAAATTTTGCAAGTTAATTCCCAAAACACCAAAACTAAGAGTTTACAATAATGTCTAACCCCCAAAAATGAGGTTTATAACTCATTTTTATAGAAAACAAGCCCTAAATAAAAAGGAAACAAAATAAGGAAATAAGATGTCTGGAACGCGGCTTCAGTTGACGACTCGACCTACGGTCCGTAGGTCCCCTTCTGTGGCTCCATACTTAGGATTTTTCATCAGGAAGTGAAACTTCAACTTTCTGAATCCATCGACGGATGTGCAGGACGACCCGTGGGTCGACCTACGGTCCATCAGTTGCTTCGTAGTTCCACACTTAGTCAGAATTCCCTGATGCTCCATTTACGCTTGCCCAATGACTGTCCGTCAAAAGACCTACGGTCCGTGGATCACTCCGTGGGTGGCTCCTTCTACATAATTCAGCTCTCATCTCTATCAACTGCATTCCAAGCTTATTTCCTAGATTCATTAGTCACAAAATATTAATTCTAACAATAAATAGCCCAAGACACACACAAACTCTAAGTTAAACATATCAAAAATACCGTAAATTCATGGTATATCAATACCCTCAACTTAAACTTGTTGGTTGTCCTCAAGCAACACACTAAAACTCTAAACAACTCTTGTGTAGAAGCAAACATACAAACTCAAGCAATCACATGGCCATCTCAATCACATCCCTCATTTAGTGCAAACCGTTTCATCTAGACTCAACAAGCTAACTCATGCGGATCAAGACATGACATAGATCGACCAATAGACATCACATCATACACTTTTCACAATCGCCAAGGTACCAACTTTCCGACAATGTAACTAGTGATATCACTTTAAACGAAATCCTTTTTCACACAATAGAGTTGAATTTTGCGTTTTAGGATTCATTCAACATCCACGCTCTGAAGTGACTTCAATTACAGTCTCACTACCATAGGCTAGCCCTTATTTTCACTGCATGGATTCTCCAAACTAGTCATTAGGATAACTATAGGACTTTCTTAGTTTGTAACGTAGGTCAGGGTCAGGTAGGGTACATTTGGGTACTTTTTAGTGAATTTCTGCCCTTCTTGACATTACATTGGTTTTTTACCTCTCTTCTCAACCAATCTTGACATCTTGTTATTTTTCTACTCTTTCCCTTGCTTCTTTTTCGCACAGATGTGACTTTTGACTTTATAACACTCATTTTTCACTTTCTTCTTTTTCTTTCACTTTATTTTTCTTTATTTCTTTTAGCAGTTTTGTTATTCATCTTTTTGCTTCTTTTGCACAAAGTCACATATTTTTTCTATCATTTCTTCTTCTCTCTTCATTACAAAACTCTTTTCATACCCCTTTTTCTTTTTGTTTCCTTTTCATAGCCACCCTCAACTTATGTATTTTGTATGAGTTGAGGTGCACAATATCCGATATCGGACCAGGGCCAAGATCAAGATAATTTTTTTTGAATTAACCACCCTCAACTTAGGCTTTTGGCCTAAGTCAAGGTGCACATGTCCAAGGAGGGACCAGGGCAAGACAATTATTTAAGGGAAGGTGAATTAGGTGTATTGAAAGAAGTTGTCTATTTTAGGCTCAAACATTAGGATAAAGGGGAGCATTTATTTCATTTGGTTGGATCATTTTAGGCTTTAGTGGACTTATTTGAACAAGGGCCTATGATCATTTCCTAGCTTCTAGCCTAGATTATCTTAGCAGGACCAACAGGGCAAGTTCTAGATTGGCACACACACTCTATGAACATTCAAACTTTTCTCACACACACTTGGCACATTGTTTCATTATCAGACTATTAGATTACCCAGTTCAAGTTGTAGCTTAAGTCATGAAGTTAAACCGGTTCCTTATCATGTCATATTGAGATAAAACACATTCAACTCATCAAACCTATAGATTTAGCACATTTAAAAACTTTTGAAAGGGTATCAATTTCATGCTCTTTATGCCATCATGCTTTTATTCTTCTACTTGCTTCTACACCTACATTTCTATACATGCCGGTTCAACATAAAAGTATTTCAGTCTCTTAGGGAAAAAGAACACAGGCAAGAAAACCCCAAGAGAGGATTATAAGTTGGGTAACTAAGATTTCACCCTATCACTCGCAAACCATTTACCCCACCCCCAACAAAATAAGGTGCAATTGTCCCCAATGCACAAAAATCAAAAGTAAAACATAGGGTGAAGCAAACATGTGGCGCATATGTGCTGAAGACCTCTCAAGAACAGGATGGGTTCGGTTTCCTGAAGCCCGCTGGATCAACTTTAGGAACACCATCAATAGCGTTCTCATCAACTAACGTAGCACCCTCAGTAGTGCTCAAACTGCCAGATGGGCTAATATCCACCTCACGGGCTCGCTGATGTCTCCTCTCCTTATCAAGTATAGATGCCCTCTAGGCCTCCTTAAATTGCTGGTGCTCCTTTTTCTTTAAATGTCAAGCCTTCTCAGTATCAGCAGTGAGGTCGGAGCGGGGCCACTTCCCAGTAGTAAGGTAAAATTCTGGTGGTGGCATAGTGTAGTCAAATAGAGAAGTCGATACCACCTCATCCTACGGTCCTGTAGGGCATACTCTGGCTCAGTCTCAGTGGGGGCTAAGAGTGCAACAATATCAGCACGGAGGCTAGCCAACTTCTGCTGAAAGGTGCTCACATCAATGGTCGGGGTTGGCCTCTCCAAGACTCTCAACTCAAAGGCATCCAAGCACTGATGAACCCCCTGAACCTTCTGGTCCATCATCTGCTCCATACTCACCTTAGACTCCGCATTAGAATGATGCATCCATGGCTTCATATACTAAAGCAAATTGGCTATCTGTGTCTCCAGCTTTTGGACTCTAGCTAGAGGAACAACAATGGACCCTGAAGAGAGAGTTGCTAGGGATGAGCTAGGGGTCTGACTGGTGGCCGGAGACAGCGGAGCCTGAGTGTATCATGTAGAGGTCGAAATGGTGGTGTCATCGGCCTATAATTACTCAGCATCTTCAGCAAGATCATAACCCAAAGGAGGTACCTCTACCTGTGGATCCCTCCGAGGTGTAGCTAAGTTGGCATCATCCCGAATGAGGCCGCTATGCATAGTCTTGGTCACATCAAGCAACCGGTCATAGTGCCAAATTGGAACAGAAGCATCCCTGCAGAGTTGGAAGATGAGATACGAGAAGGGCAGGGTGGTGGTGGCCTTGAAGGACCTCTCGTGGATCTCTTCTATCAGTATGTGGGCAAAGTTGATCCCCAACCCCACTATCATTGCTGCATTCGGCATGGCCCGATCCTATGTAACCACATTATCTGCCTGAGTCGGGGACAGTTTATATTTGAACCAGCAACTAGAGGAACTTTGCAGGGATGCTTAGTGTAGCCTTTCTAATACCTAGGCGAGGAGTCCGAACCCACTCAACACGCTCCCTATCCTTGGCAATGTGACGAGTCAGCCACCTCAACAATGTCTCCCTCTGTTTAGTATCTCTTTGAAAAAGCCCGCTCTAAATGATCCCCATCTAGTAGTCATACTCTACGGTATTGATAGGCAGAGTGTGGTCTGGGCCATATAAGAACCTACGAATGGTGACCTCAGATATGTCGACTGTGAAACCCCACACTAATATGGACTCAAGTGGAGGTTGAGCGACCGGCTAGACCCATTTATAGATGGTGTTTCTAATGGTAGCAGTATAAGAATTATAGAACTCCTTAGTAATCTACTTGATGTACTTCCCGAGGTTCTGTGCCATACATTCGCATAGGTGTCACTGAAAGAGCTGCACAATATTCGGTGTAGTGTGGAGGCTTCTTATAAGGACCCTGCGCTCCTCAGTCACAGTAAGTGTTATCCTCTAGTGCTCATTCAACATTGTGCCATATATGTAAAGCTGATACTGGCTCGGGACACACCATTTATTAGGCTCATCACCCTTCGGAGCAGGCTTAACGCTAGTAGGTGTCGGGCTGCCGTTTGAGATATCTGAGTTTGATGAAGTGGCGGTACTTCTGCTAGAACTAGAACTGAACTACGACTCTGAGCTTGCCGGTGCCCCGGTTTGTATGGCCCCATCCTCAGACTGGGGGCAATGACCACGTCGGAGAGAACCTATTGGGCTTGGTTCCTGGTAGTGTGGGGGCAGTCGGGGAGGTCCTGGTGGTGGGAGGAATGTACTTTGTGTCATCAGTGTCCTTCTGAATGATCAGACGTTGTGAATGAGCGACATATTTGGACTTGCCCTTTGAGGCATAAGTTGGAGCTTGCTTGGGGGCCATGGTACCTATGAAGGCTTAGTTAGTACCAAAACAATTCAAAAAAACTTATGGAAAAAATTTAGAACAAGAATCAAATTTAAACAATAACTTAAAAATTTAGGACAGTAGCTGAATTGTCGACCCACAGTGGGCACCTACGGTCCGTCGATGGAACAATGGTCCATGGGTCCCCTCTGTAGGTTAGAGTACCCAAAGTTGGGTCTTTGATATGGGAACCACGGATGTGCAAAATGGTCCATCGATCAAACCACAAATCGTAGTCCACACCATGGTTCCATAGTTGTACAAATTTTGTGTGCGACTGATCCACGGTTCCCCTACCTACGGTCCGTGAGTGGGGTTCGTAGGTTAGTTTTGTGCTAGGCATCACACTTGAATTCTCATCCAACCCATAATATTAACAATCATACATTCAAACTCGATCTAATCATGCATTTCAACATAATATACGGTAGTTTATTATCCTTAGGGTTCCGATTACACAAAATTCAACCATTTAACAGATCAAAACTACGAACCCAAAGTCAAAACATCCAATTAGACCCATTACTTCATTTATGTGGTTTTAACGTATAATACACTCACATTATATCGTTCCAAGGGTGTTTCTAACTACAATTCAATATTCAACTAGAAGATAAACAATCCAAGGTCAAGATCCAACTTCGTGACTTCATGATTTAAACAATGAAAAGCTAATTCAAAGTTAGGGTGAAGTCGTTTACCATACAAGTAATCGAAGTGGGTAAGTGTGTTAGTGCAATGAACTCCTTGAACCTTTGCTATCCTTTCGACATTGAACCCGGACTGTGAAATCGATCGGGGGAGAAAATGGATGTGATTAGGGAGAGAAAAGGAAGATATGTGAGATGAAAGATTGATATGGGAAATTTGGGAGTGATTTCGGGGATTTATTTATGATTGTGGGTATTTGGAGGGTTGAAAAACGGTTGGGAGGGAATTTTTAAAGTGGGGAATGGTTTTAAAATGAAAGATTTTTATTAAAAACGGGTCGAGTTGGGTCAG
Organism: Solanum acaule; assembly: GCA_036250505.1. Classification (NCBI taxonomy): domain Eukaryota; kingdom Viridiplantae; phylum Streptophyta; class Magnoliopsida; order Solanales; family Solanaceae; genus Solanum; species Solanum acaule. Next base: position 51,693 of record JAJOOR010003200.1, on the reverse strand, counting down.
GCAGAAACCTAATTTTGGACCCACGAGACCCCGTCGACGGTTTGTGGGTCGACCTAAGGACCGTAGGTTGGGTCTGTAGGTAACTCTGGCACTTAGAATTTTTTTGGAACTAACCTGGGATCTAAAAACGCCATTCACGGTCCGTGGATTGACCAATGGACCATCGATGGGGTCCATAGACCACTGCACAACTATTTTTTGTAGATTTTACCTTTAGTCCCTGCACACGTAGCACCTATTAAGACTTTATTTTTACATTTTCTGGACACTTTTTAGACACATACCCTATTCTATATCTAGCCAACACTAATATAAACATAAAACACCTATCTTAAAATCTACAAAAAAATCAAAATAAAAGAGGAAAACTCCTATATCGAAAAGAAAAACCTTTAGTTGGCTAGATTGTACATCTTGGGTTGCCTCCCAAGTAGTGCTTGATTTAACGTCGTGGCACGACGTAGACACCTTGATTACTCATACTTCATCAAGGTGCTAAGCCTCTATCACTGCATTGACACTCTCAGAACTTTTCATGTAGCTTTTTATCCACCGTTGGTCGGCCTTGAACCTTGTCCCCTTCCTTTTCTCGAGGTCAACTGCTCCATGTGGGGACACTTGGGTCACTCTGAATGGGTCGATCCACTTGGACTTGAATCTTCCCGGAAACCAACGCAACCTTCAGTTGAATAACAATATGAGATCACTGGGAGCAAATCTACGCTTTTCAGTCTTTTGATCATGGTGTTGTTTCTCCTTGCACAAGGCTGCACCTAACTTCTCCTTACTAGACGCTCCCTAATATTGTCCCAGAATGTGACTCACCACAGATACTGATTTAAGATCACTTTCCTACTTCATAGACTTACAGATGTTAAAGGTCACCTCCTCCTTATTCAGTCGGAACATCATCTGCTCTCTCTCCATATCGACTAAGGCATGCTCGGTAGTACGGAATGGTCTCCCTAAGATGATGGGGACCTCAAAATCAAGTATAAAAAACCCACCGGAAAAATGAACGACCCCACTTTCACAAGGACATCTTGGTGCACTCCAATGGGCCTTTTCACAGTTCTATCAGCCATAAGGAAACGCATGAAGGTCGGTTTTAGCGCTCCTAAACCCAACTTCTTATAAATCAAAATTGGCATCAAATTAATGTTGGCACCCAAATCACGCAAAGCATTAGCAAAGTGCATCTTATTGATGGTGCAAAGAATAGTGAAAGCTCCGGGATCCTCTTTCTTTTGCACCAATGACCTCGTAGAAATGAAACTACAATGCTGCAACCTCTCATCATTCTCAAAACTAACAGCCCTCTTTTTGGTCACCAAGTCCTTCATGAACTTTGCATACCCAGGGATTTGCTCCAAAGCTTCTATCAACAGGACATTGATGGAAAGTTGTTTCAACATAGTTATAAACCTGCAGTACTTTCCTTTTTCAGTCTTTTGCACTAACCTCAGTGGGAAAGGAGGTGGAGGTCTAGGCATGGGAACAACTTTCTCAGTCAGCTCAGCCTCCTTTTCTGCAGCATCTTTCATCTCTTCAGTAACCTCAATCTCATCTGCATATTTTCCTACCACTCTTTCCACCTCAGATGGCATGGGGGCATCAATAGTCTATTTTCCTCCGCGAGTCATGATTACCATATAATACCCATCTTTTTTTGAATTCTGGATGGTGTTGCTAGGAAGTGTTCCAGGTTGGCGTGGATTCACAGTGGTGGACAACTGACTAAACTGCTGCTCAAGTTGCTTGATCGACACTGCATGGGCATCAATTTTCTGACCAATCCCGGACAACTAAGTACGCATTTCTTTCACGTTTTCATCAGTTACATCAAACCTCTTCATCCATTTCTACATCATATCCTCAATGCGAGTCATGTTATTACTTGCCTCTTTACCAGGTGGAACATAAGGCCCGACTTGATCGATTTTGTTGCCATAGTTGTACCGATTGTAGTTTCTATCCTGAACATAGTTCCCTCATGGTTGCAGTTTCCATAGTTCCGACCTTGGTTTCCTTGACCTTTGCACCAATTATCCGAGTTGGAACCTTGGGAGTTGGCTCAAAAAAAACCCTGTCTGATCATTTACAAAATACGCATCCTTCTCATAGTAGTATTCCTCAACTGGTGGTGGTGGAGTTCTAGTTACGTAATTTACCGCATTCACCTTTTCTGCATTTCCACTCACATGCTTCAATACCAACCTAAGTTTTGTCCTCATTTGAGCCATCTCCTCACGAATGTCATCAACAGATTATCTGGTGCAGCTTGAACGGTGAACGTGCTTCTTCCAGTATTAGCTTTTCAAGTGCTCCATGCCTAATTGTTTCGGGAAATCTTCTCCAATTTCTCAGCGATCTCCTCAAAAGTGCACTCACCATATGATCCTCCAGCAATAGTATCCAGCATAGCCTATCCATTGTCATCCTGCCCTCTATAGGAATACTCCTTCAATGACTCATCATCTATGCGGTGATTCAGAACACTTCTGATGAACGCAATGAACCTATCCTATGAACTACTCACAGACTCTCCAGGTAGTGCCACAAAATTATTCAACTTATCCTTGTGGTTCAACTTCTTAGACACTGGGAAATACTTTGCCATGAACACTCAGTACAATTGGTCCCATATATGAATTGAATTATATGGAAGCTCACCAAACCATACCATAACATCACCGGTCAATGATAAAGGGAAGACTCTCAAACCTATGACATCCATATCCAACTCCGGATGCCCCACACAACTCTTACAGACACTTCTCAATTTATCCATGTGACCATCCAGATCTTCCGAAGCTAGACCAAAAAACAACCCTCGTGTTGTAAGCAATTATATCAGACTGCTGGTTACCACAAACGTATACCCTGGAGGTAAAGGAGAAAGAACAATAGGCCCTTCAGATTCAACTGTATCAAAGTCAACCCGGTAGTTATCACAAAACCTCAGTGCTGGCTGATTTTGCACCCTCTCTGCATCTCCGAGTAAATTGTCACCATGTACCTGAGCGTTCACATTAACAACCTTAGGAGGCTGCAATTCAACTCCATCATCTAGACCCTCTCCGATTGGATTGTTTAGTACCCCTTGGTTATTCGTTCTCCTCGAAGTCTTTTTCAATTCTGGATTGTAGGGGGTCAAAGATTCGCCTCGACTCCGTGTACTTGACATACACTAGAGTAGAAACATGTATAAAACAAAAACAAAAACAAAAGAAAACATAAAATTAGGAAATACTTGACTAAAGTTCAATAATGTAGTTAAACTTAATCTAAAAGCCAAATTCCCCCGCAGCGGCGCCAAAATTTGATACGCTCAAATTATACCTCCCTAAAGAAGTATAAGTGATCGTTGTCAAATAAAGAGCTCAACATGTAGGTTGGGGTTGATTTCACGAGGAATATGATTCAGGCTTAAACTTAACTCACTATTATATCCGTTTAGTCAAACTATTTCCAAGACAAGTAAATAATGGGGGTGGGGGGGTGGGGAGGGGGGGTTTGTAAGCAAGTAATAGATTGTTGATTAAGTAACTAGTAAGCAAGATTCAAACTTTGAGTTATCAATCTAACAGAGAAACTAGGGCATATGTGTTCCCTATAAGCTCTTAACGAAGTAATCCTAATAATAGTAATCCATTCCTAGTGTTTTACATGCAAAGTTTGAAAGTTGGATATACCTAAGTGATTGGTCCTCCAAATAGGGAATTTCACTACGCACCTTGGTCCGGCTACGTGTGTATACTTTACTAACCCTTACCTTTACCTCAGATTAGACAGCACATCAATGTATGTCTTAGTTTTCACCCTCCCACCAATTGACATTAGACTATTAGATAGCATCCACTAAATCTCTGTTATTAATTATTTTCTCATTCATTACCTCCTTGGTCCGGCAAGTGGAACGAGGCGAGTTCTAACGTTTGCAACCATTAAAAAGTCTTTTAAATGAAAGAATTAACAATACATGCATCAACACTATTCAAGAATTATTTAGTTATTATTCATCCTTTGTTAATTGCTCATGGTCCCCACAACCCTAGTTGTGGATTTAGCTACTCATGCTTGAGAGTTCATAATTCATGTTTAAGAAGAAATAATTCATGCACTTACAATTAGAATAGCTGAAACCCGAAATCTTCAATTGAATTGCATAGTGAAAATCTTATAAAACAAATTCCAGAAATCAAATTGCTAAAGTTTGCAAGTTAATTCCAAAAACACCTAACCAATGAGTTTACAATAATGTCTAACCCCCAAAAACAAGGTTTATAACTCCTATTTATCAAAAACAAGTCCTAAATAAAAAGGAAACAAGATAAGGAAATAAGCTATCTAGAACACGACTTCAGTTGATGACTTGACCTACCGACCGTGGGTCAACCTACGGTCTATAGGTCCCCATCCGTCGCTCCATACTTAGGATCTTTCATAAGGTACTGGAACTTTAACTTTTTAAATCCATCGATGGATGTGTAGGATAGTCCGTGGGTCAACCTACGGTTCGATACTTGCTTCGTAGTTCCACACTTAGTCAGAATTCCTTGTTGCTCCATCTACACCTGCCCACCGACGATCCGTGGATCACTCCATGGGTGGCTACTTCTGCATAATTTTAGCTCTCATCTCCATCAACTGCATTCCAAGCTTATTTTATGCAATCATTAGACACGAAACATTAATTCTAACATAAAATAGCCCAAGACACACACAAACTCTAAGTGAAACGTATCAAAAATACTATAAATTCATGGTATATCAGACTACTCAGGCAAGTTCCATTTTCTGCACCTAGTGTTAGACTTCATGCAAACCTTACACACACATGACACATGACTACGATTCTTAGTTAACTAATTTATGTTTCAGGCTAACAATGATCATCACATGAGTACCTAGGGTGTCATCTAAAGAGCCTAACAGTCAAACTTTTGGACATATTTGTTATTATTTCATACACAACAGAAACTCAAAAGCTCAGCTGCTGCACAACTCAACACACACAAACTTCACAATTTTCATCAAAACACCTACAAACATCAAAACTTCACAACTTATCAGAACACAAAACAGAGCCAACCTCCATACATTCTAACAGCTAAAATGGAAGGATACTCACCACCCCCTCCCCAAATAGAATTACTTTGCCCTCAAAGTAAGTAAAAAATAATAATACAGGGCTATGAGGAGGGGTCATACCTACGGTGCACTAGGCACCGATACTCAGAGCAATGTCGGTACCCTTATCAACGGGTGCACTCTTAGAAACCTGCACTAGATGAGGTTGACTACCGTAAATTGGGGCAGGTACCACACTACTAGAAGCATCAGCGAACACTGCATCTTACCTCTGATGTGCAAGTGCTTCTGCTTCCCTTGCTAGTTTCCGGGACTCCTTGCAGGCGTTCTTATGCTGCCTCATTTCCTCTTTGGAGAGGTTAGTCGGCTGCTCCTTGTCAGACTCTCCATTTTTTTGTTTACTCTTACTGGATTTATGTTGGGACACATCACCCCAAAAATCATCAAGGACCTGAGTGAGAGGAGGCTCACTGAACAAGCACATCAAAGACTATGATTTAACTGGAGGGGGCACATTGACTGGCATCTTAGCAAGTTTTGCTATATCGGCTCTCATCTTAGCCAACTGTGTCTTCAACTCCTTCGTATTTACCGAAGCAGCAGCTTACAACTGATTCAGCACATAGACCTCAAGACCGTCCATCTTATCTTTAAGTACCGTCAATTATGTCCGCATCTCATATTTCAGCCACTTTTCCACAGTTAACACATCACGCTGAACAACCTGAGGTAGTTTGAGCACAATCTGGTCGACGATGGCCCGGGTTTGCCTCTAATCTGCAACCAATCTCTAAAACAAAGAGGTAGGAATAGTGAAGAAAGTACCTGAGGGCTGGGAGGCTGAAGTTGGTGGTGGTGGAGCCCCCGCAGGTGGCTGTGATGATTCACCCTGTTCAGGACCTCTATCAGCCTGTGGAATGTCGGGTGATACATGTGGTACGACTTCCAATGGTCGCATTGCTTCGGACCTCACAGTAAAAAGATGGTTGGCGATATCTTTGATTTTATATGCTGTGGTGACCCTGTGTGCTTCCACCCATTTGTCTATCAAATTATTTGGCAGAATATCGGCATGCAGACACAGCTTTTCTATCAAACAGGGAAATGACAAACCGGCTCTCTCATTCAATGCTCTATCCCTCATTTCTTTGGCAATAATATGGCCTACATTGATTGGGTAACTAACTATGAGGCAAGTGACCAGTGATGCGAGGGATGGCAATAAAGTGTTATCATTTGTTATAGGCCGCAACTGTGCAAGAACAACAACACACCAAATCTTAGCCGGGAAGGACAATGAAGCTTTAGTAATCTACACATGTAGCCCTGCTACCCATGCCACATTCTCGCCCTCGGATGCAATCAACCCATCAATCCAACGCATGACCAGCTCCCTCAAAGTCAGATCCTTCATCTCAGCCTCACTTGTTACCGCATGGTGTTTACCCTAAAAAAGGGCCAACTGAGGACGGTGCTATGTATTCTGGACCATGTTGCATCATATTGATTATGGCCTCAGAGATATCCACGGTTTTTTCTCGCACTATTACTGAATTCAGTGGTCCCTAGGTGCTTCCAACTGCTTTGTGCCCCCCTCTTAGTAGTTGCTTGTCGGCAGCGAAATTCTCATATATGAAACATAGAATTCTGTTGTGCAATGACGAGAGAACTCTCCAGGTAGGTTATTCATCCACTCAAATTTGTGTCGTTGGAAAACTTTGTATATGTCGAGAAATGCCTTAATATCAGGTACTACAAACCTTGTTTATGGTATGAAGAAGTCTTTTGACCTGTTCACAGTCCACATACTACAAAAATAGTCAATTAACTACTGCCTCACCACTGTGTCAGATTCACGTTGGTCAACAAACTGGACCATCGGTACCCCATGGCTATTATCATCCTCTCCCTGGACATCTTCTTCTTCGTGTGCCCCCGTTTCAGTATCTGCTCCTACTTCAGGGTGAGGTGCAGCTACATTCTCCTAAGAGCTGCTGATAGACTCTTCACCAATACAAGAACCGCTACAAGATTCTTCACCACTTTCAGAACCACTACAAGAACCGCTACAAGATTCTTCACCACTTTCGGAACCACTGCCAGCTGCCTCATCACTCCCGAATCTACTACTTTCCTCTTCAGACTAGGAATGAGTGTTCTGAAGAATGGCCCTCGTTGTTCATGATCTAGTAGATCGAGGGGAGTGCTCTTCAATTATGGTATTGACCTGAACCTCCGAGATACTAGACTCTACCACATTATCACTATGAGTTGGTGATGGAGATGGTGAGATATGCGGTGGTGCAGTCTTTCTTTGGGGTCCCATAGTACCTGAGAAAAAACCAAAATAGATTAGTAATCGAAACAAGTAAAAGGACACACTAACTGGTACTCAGACTTCCCCTGTGTAAATACAACATAACGCCTTGCCTTAAGAATGGCGTCACCTAATATATCATTGGGAAGGGCCACATATTCAAAATGGAAAACTCCAATTAATATTTTTTTAAAACGAAAGTCAACACGAACCGTGGTGGGTACAACGGTCTGTGGAAACCATCGTGGACAAGAGACAGTGGCTTGGTTGGTTCAACATTGATTTCATTAGGTGCCAAGTATGGAACACGAGTGGTTTTACGGCCCGTGGCTCCCTTCACGGTCCGTGAATCCCATCGTAGACTTACACTTAGCAACTTTTCTAGTGACTTTTCCTCCCAAATGTGCACTACATCAAAATTTATCCATTATAAGCACACATTCCCACATTTATGAGACATGTTAGCACATGTGTACTACTAATCTACTATGTCTCACCCATCATCATTCACATAAGAGCAATATTTTCCTAATACGCACATACCCACATACACACAATTTTAATTTCTCAATTTCAACATAGTTTGCCGGTAAAACTCACATTGGCATACTTGACTTACTCAACTTGGACTCAAATTTCCACTCAAATCATTATACAACACTACTCCCACACAAATAAATCCTACCCACAAAAGCAAATCACCAATTTCAACCAACTCCAACCTACCCATCATAATTAGAAACTAACACACGCTTCATCAAGTAAGAATATACAAAATCAAACAAAAATTCATATTTCTAACTTGATTGTAGATAAGATCAAACTTATATCAAGTAGGGAGAAAAACTTACTTCAATAATTGTTTGACTTTTGACTTTCAAAATGAGAGATACAATGCAATATTGATTCATCACAATAATAGACTTAGGGTTTTTATTCCTTGATAAATTTTGGAGTTAGGGATGGTGAGAAACGGTTTGATAGTCTTAGGAATCGTTATGGGTGAGAGAAAATAGAGAAAACCCAACCTTTGTCTCTTTAGGAGATATATAAAACATTTAAAAACAACTTTACTTTCATGCGGGTCGGGTCGGGTCAACTAGGCACTGGTGGACTATTATGACAGACCGTGATGATACTCATGAAGGGCATAACGGTCTGTGAGAACGTCTGTGAACATTACTTGGGTTTGGAAACTAACCTAAGGTTTATGAGAGGCTAAACGGTTCGTACAAAGCCTGACGGACCGTAAACCTTTCCGTGAACCTATTGTTGTAACTTCCAGTAGCTCCTCTAAGGCTACTGATGATTGAGACAGACCGTGTAGTTTCCCAAGAAGAGAATCACGATCCGTGTAGTAGCTTGTGAAAAACTTCCTTGTTCCATCTCTTCAGTTCTTTGTCCAACTTTTTCCTGTACACACCACACGCAGTGACACTAAATAAAAAAAATACAACTATGCTAAAATATCAACTACCTATTACATTTACAATCATGGTTTTCCTCCCAAGCAGTGAAAAATTCAATGTCACGGTGCGTCGTAGGTTACTTGATTACCCAGACTTCATCAAGTTTGCATTGCTCCACTACTTTCACTTCCTCGGGGACTCCCAAGTACATATTGATTCGCTGACCATTGGCTTTGAACCTATCACCTTTGTCATTATCAAGCTCAATAGCACCCGATTGAAATACCTATGTTACCTTGAATGGCCCAGACCATTTGGATCTTAATTTCCCAGGAAACAGATGAAGCCTGGAATTGAAAAGTAGCACCAAGTCACCCAGACTGAAGGTTCTTTTCTCAATGTGCTTATCATGATACAACTTCATCCTTTCCTAGTACAGTGCAGACCTCTCATAAGCTCTCAAGCGGAATTCGTCCATCTCATTAATCTGATCTAGTCTCAGGTTCGCTGTTTCACTCCAACTGAGGTTTAACTTCATTATTTATTGTGATGCTTCATGTTTAGGTTTAGGTGTTGTTCTATTATAGGGAAATAAAATAATTGCCTATTCGTTACGAGAAACATTACTCATAATTATGACTTTGAGTTTTCTACTATGATTTTTGAACTTTAAATATGAAGGCACTCTTCCTATGGAATTTTCTACCAAGCTTTTACTTACCATCATAGTCTGAAACATATTTTCACGTAGAAGGAATTGAATTTAAGGTAGTGTATATGGATAGAGCTATTGAAGTATTATGATGTCTTCATTCTCTTTCATATAAGAAAGGCTAACATAGTATATCATGCCTTGAGCCGAAAGGCAGAGAGCATGGATATCTTGGCTTATCTCGTAGTTACCAGATGTCCACTGGCTAGGAAGGTGTAAACCTTAGTTAACACCTTGATGCCACTTGAGTTATTCGAAACGGGTGGATCGTTATCCAGTATAGAAGTAAGGTCTACCTTCTTGGATTAAATTAAGGGTAGTAAATTTGAATATATAAAGTTGGGTAATATTCTCGACAAGGTTTAGAAAATGGAGTCCATGGAGGCTATTATTGATAGTGATGGTATTTTTCATATCTAAAGAGAGAATTTGTGTACCCTATGTTAGTGAATTTATTCCTATCTTTTCTGTTGAGGCTAATAGATCGAAGGACTTTGCACATTTTGGTGCAACCAAAATGAACTGTGACATGAGGCAACATTATTAGTGCAGTCAAATGAAATGGGACATAGTAGATTTTGTGGCTAAGTGTTCAAATTATGAAGAAATGAAGTATGAATGGAAATGGAATAGAATAGATATGGACTTTGTTGTTGGACATCCCAACCCATGACCTTTGGGAAATTCTATTCGATATATGTTTTTATAGATAAGATGACTAAGTCTGTACATTTCATTATGATTAAGGTAACTTATATTGTAGAGAAGGCAGTTAAAGTGTATCTCACAGAGATTGTTTGAGCTGCATGGGGTCCCAATTTTTATTGTTTCTTATCAAGGAACACAATTCAGCTCTAACTTTCAGAAAAATCCAAATAACGAGTTGGGGAGTAGATGGATCTTAGCACAATGTTTCGCCCTCATGTCGATGTCCACTCTGAGCAATTATTCAAGTATTAGAAGACTTGTTATGTCCTTGTCTCATGATTTTTTGAGGCAATTGGGATCAATTTATATCTTTAATTGAGTTTGCTTATAACAATAGCTATCACGTAAGCATTGACATGGTGCCATTTAAGCCTTGTACGAAAAGAGATGTAGATCTTCTATTGGTTGGTTTGATGATTTTAAGGTGAGACATTTGGGTACTGATATTCTAAAGGATTACTTAGAAAAGGTAAGGTTTATCCAGGAACATCTCATAGCAACCTAGAGGCGACAAAAATAGTAAGGTAACAGACATGCACTTAATATAGTGAGAGAAAGTGTTGCTCAAGGTTACTTTGATGAAAGAGGTAATGCAATTTGGTAAGAAGGGTAACCTTAATCCATGGTATATTGGACCATTCGAGATTCGTAAGTGTGTAGAGACAATAGTCTATTCACTAGAATTGCATCCACACTTGTCTAGAGTTCACCCCCCCATGTTCTATAAGTCTATGTTGAAGATATTGTATGATGATGATAATTACATTATTCGTTAGGATTTAGTGTTACTTCAAGATAATATATCATACAAAGAGGAACTTTTCGCTATTCTTGATAAAGTTGTTTGTAAGTTGAGAACTGAGGAAACTACATTTGTAAAGGTCTAGCAGAATAACCATCCCATTAAGGAGTCCATGTAGGGCACCAAAGTTTACATCCTCTAGAATTATTTGCAGTAATTCAACGATTCAGATAACTTCATTTGTTTGTCATCTTTTTCCCTCTTATTTTAATCCCATAACAAATGTTTGTTTAAATAGTATCTAATATAATGACCCATCATGTTGTCATAGCAATTTTAAAGATTCAATTACCTTGGTAGCGTTTCCGTAGGATGTAACTTGGTAAATAATGCTAGGCTAGGCCAGTTTTTTGGCAAAATCAATGTTTGTCAGGTTAAGTGGTTGTCAGCAACTTGTAAAGCATTGTCGGATGATTTGAGTTTGAATTCTGTTATTTGGGAATAAATAATTCATAAAAACTTTCAAAATGAGAATTGAATTAGTAGAACTCCAGTTATGGTAATATTTGCGTGGGATGTTTTTGTGTGGTCCAAATATCTTAAGTGTATTAAGAATTGGGGTGGGTGTTTGGAATTATTCCCAAGTTACTTCTAGTGCTCATCATAGCGGACCCCCGCTACTAAAGCAAGACCACTATAGTGGTTGCTTCCCATCGTAGTGGTATCAGCCAAGCTGAGGACCACTATAGCGTTGGTTGATGATGAGTTTGTAATTTGTTAATTTATCTATCACTTAGGAATGAGTTATTGCCTCATTTAAATCCATTTAGAAGGATTTCATCACTTTTTTATAAATGCAGGAATTTCATGGAAACAAAGTTAATGAAATAATTAAACTTGTAGAAATTTTTCTGAGGATCGACACTAGACATGCATGCCGCAAGTTGGCACTTGTTTTCTACAAGTGCTATGCAATCAGAAGAAAATATCATTGGTAGTGACATGCGTAACGCAAGTTGGAACTTGTGTTCTGCAGGTGCCATGCAGAAAAAAATTAAAGAACACTATATGGACTTTTGGGAACCTATATGCCGCAAGTTGTCACATGTGGTCACAAGTGCCAACACAAGTAAGTCAAAGTTCCTCTATAGGGAAACATTATCTAAAAGACGGTTATGTACTTGGAAAGCCTCCAAGGGACGTTTTTGGGTTTTGTGCAAGGCATATTGTAGAGAATGTTTCCCCAATTTGGTAGAGAACATTATAGAGAGTAATAGTACACAAGAAGAGTTCAATTTTAACTTCTTCTCTAAGAGAAATCACCATTGTTGAATATGCAAAGCTTGAAATTGATTTTAATTCATGATGGTGAATGGATTTGAGGATTCTTCTTTGGTATAATTTCTCTTTCCCTTACTATTATTAGCTAATTTATTTTCTAGGTATGTGTATGCATGATCCGTGTTTAGTATTGATGCATATTGTTTATTTGATCTTAGAATTTATCAATATGGAATGATTTATTGATTTCTTCAAGTTTTAATCTAAATATTAATGGTTGTAAATAGTTAATGAAATTATTAATTTTGCTTCTCCTTTTGAGAAAGTGAAGTAAAATTGGGTAAGTTTTCAATAGTGAGGGTTTGAGGCTTAAACCCCATTGACTGTGGTTTTAGAGATTTGAGAAATCTCAAAATAAATACATTATTTGGATTAAGAAACCTTGAGTGTTGCTAAAGTCATGTAATCCATGCGATAATTCATTCTAAGGCATTTAGTTAATACCTACCAAATCTTTACCCTATTAAATATGCACACCCTAGTATCTCTAATCTTGGTATCAACAATTGTTTTTGTTGATGTGACTGAAAAACTTTAGCAAAGAATCTATTTGGCTATGATTTCTCCCATTATACCTCACAGGAGATGCAAAAGCTATGTTGAAGGAGCTACCTCAAGGATGTATAACTTGATGGAATGAATTAACTGAGGCATTCCTAGAACGTTTCTTTCAACCATCAAGGATAATTCAATTGCATGATGAAATTTTAAACATATGCCAACTAGTGGGAGAGTTGTTAAGGTTCCATACAAGACACTTAATATATCATAACATAAGATAATAGAAAAGTGCAGAAATTTAAATTATTTTCTATTAGAATCGAAGTCTCATAAAACGAAGCGAAAGTCTTTAACATTTTCTCAAACCATCTGATACATGAAAGTCTTGGGACATATCCCATATAAAAGTCTAAACATAAAGAAAGACATGAAAGAAAAGGGTGATGAAGTCCTCGATGCTATGAGGACTCACCAAGTCTTCACTCCTTGCTCTACTAAGATCCTACCCACGAGAATGGAAGTCAATATCGCCAAACCCTACATTTGATAAGAATGTAGGCAAGTGTATGCGTTAGTACAAATATGTACTAAATATGATGGCTAGCATAAATCATCAGCATAAGCATAATGTAGGCGTTAGTGAACATAAAAGACATACCATAATCATAAGAGATATCAACATAAGGCAAAGTCTGTAGGCATAAGAGATAACAACATAGTCATAGGCATAATCAATGCATCTAGATCAACATAACATAAGAGAAACATTTCATAAGTAACCTTCAAGCCATGCTTGTGCAATGCATGGATAAGACCCCATAAATCTCACCCATACTAATCAAACCACTTTAGGGCCTCATTCATATTCATCATCTTTAGATCTCATCCTTAGATTATTTCTCATAGACAAGGGAACATTCACCATTAGTCAAACATATCAAGGAAAGCAACTATAGAAACAATCCAAGCTAAGCAAATATCATACAAGTAAACCTCATATCAAAACATACTTACAATACTTCCTTGAAATAACCTTAGTTCATTATTCATGTTCATGTTCTTGTTGTGGGAATAAGCCTTAACCGACATGAAACCATGTAAGCTAAACATGGACCCCCGGTGTTACCCACACCGAAAAGTGTTGTCCTGCTTCCCTTAGGTAGAACCATACTCTTAGTTTAGGTGGATCCATTATCTAAGTAACCTACATGGGCACGTAGTTTATGGGATAAAGAGATTGCGACTAGAAACCCGAACTCAACTAAGGTTAAAGGTCTCCATCTCATAATATATACTTTGGGAAGCCGGACTCAACTAGTGTAAAAGCTTCCATCTCACATTCAATATCCACTCGGTGCTAAGCATTTATTCCCACGGAGTATATATTAAGTCTTGACTTAATTCATATTCATGGAAGAATGTCCTGACACTCAATCCATGCTTAATTCATAAGATAGCTCTTTAGATCATGCGTGAGAATAACCATTCACCATCCATGTCTACATGTAGATTCAATAGGTAAGAAAACCTTTCAACCTTAGAATCTTCATATTGTGAGAAAACCTTTCACATCATATAATATTCATGTAGAACTGTATTTATGAGAATATTCTTCCAACAACACAACAACTACATCATAACCATAGACACTTCACTCTCAAAGTGTTCTTAAAGCATATACATAGATTCCATAAAAAACATGAATAATTCCCATACTTTACCCTTTCAAGGTTCAAAGCTCATATCAAGTAAACACATCTAGAATTCAATACATTAGACATGGATATCATCATAACTCAAGTAACCCAATCATTACAAGCATAATTTCATAACATTCTTCTTTCACCAACAAAGATCCATATCACAATATCATAAATGAGAACTATGAGGGTTTCATGGGTTCTTAGGGATACATCATAAAAACCATAAGAGATCATCGATTCATGCTTATAATAACATAATTCAACCATTAGAATCAAGATTTAAAGGAACCCATGAATTTTGAATCAAACCCTAACAATGGGGATATCTATCTTTCTTTTGATTTTAAGTTTTGAAGGAACTCCATGGATGAAAGATATCCAAGGATCAAAGCTATCATACACTCATAACATAGGTTAGGTGGGTAAACCCTTCACACAATTCTATCTATTATCAACATTCATCATATGGCTTCCCTCTCAAATCCTTACTAATCATAATTTAACATATAAGCTTTATTCTTAAAGCCCCAACAATAATCATTCATCATCCATGCCTTAGTCTCAAGACAATCCTAATATCAAGCCTTACAATTCATAGTCCATCATTCATACTTGATCTTAGTCAATTCATCTCTATGTGCTTCCATCTCAAGCAAATCTATAATGAAATTCATCAATCCTAGAAGATCACATCTAAAGCCCTCAATTTCCCCTTTCATGGCATAAAACCCAATTACATCAAATTCACCCTAGAATCAAAGGTTAAACATAAATACATGCATAATCATACTAAAAACATGTAATTTCATAATAAACAATCATAATCCACTTTATTGGATCACAACCCATAACATTAGAAGAAACCCTAGTTAGACTTGGGGAATTCTGCTTCTAAATTAGGGAAAACATGGGGGCTACATGGATGAAAGGAATCCATGAATTAATAATCCATCATACCTTGATTACAAATCCTACCAAGTTTGAAACAATGGAGACATGACTTGACCTAGCTTGATCCTCTTCTTCTTCTTCTTCTTCTTCACTTTCTAGAGAGAGAATATTTGATAAGGATTTGGATTTCTTTTAGGGGTTTAATGTACTCCGTGGAAATTAATTCTTAGTACCAAGTGGATATTGAATAATAGATGGGAGCTTTTACACTAGTTGAGTCCGGTTTCCCAATGGGACCTTCGACACTAGTTGAGTCCGGGTTCCCAAAGTATGTCTCATAAGATAGAGATATTTTACCTAAGTTGAGTCCGGGTTTCTAGTAGCAATCTCCTTAGCCCATAAACTATGTGCCCTCGTAGGTTACTTAGCTAATGGATCCACCTAAGCTAAGAGTATGGTTATACCTTAGGCAAGTAGGACTACCCTTTTCGGTGAGGGTAATACTGTTGGTCCATCTTCAGCTCACATGATGTCATGTCGGTCAAGGCTTATTCCCACAACAAGAACATGAACATGAATAATGAACTAAGGTTACTTCAAGTATTGTAAGCATGTTTTTATATGAGGTTTACTTGTATGATGTTTGCTTAGCTTGGATTGTGCTTTCCTTGATATCCCTTGTCGATGATAAATAATCTAAGGATAAGATCAAAACATGATGATTATGAATGAGGGCCTAAAGTGGTTTGCTTAGTATGGGTGAGAGTTATGGGGTCTTATCCATGCATTGCAAAAGCATGCCTTGAAGGTTACTTATGAAGTGTTTCTCTTATGTTATGTTGATCTAGATACATTGATTATGCCTATGACTATGTTCTTATCTTTTATGCCTATAGCCTATGCCTTATGTTGATATCTCTTATGATTATGGTATATGTTTTATGTTGACTAACAGCTACATTATTCTTATGTTGATGATTTATGCTAGCCATCATATTTAGTACATCTTTGTACTAATACATAATCTTGCCAACATTCTTATCAATTGTAGGGTTCGGCGATATTGACTTCCATTCTCGTGGCTAGGATCTTAGTAGAGGAAGGAGTGAAGACTTGATGAGTCATAGCATCAAGGATTTGATCACCCTTTTCTTTTATGTCTTTCATTATGTTAGACTTTCATATGGGTTGTGTCCCAAGGCTTTCATCTATTAGATAGTTTGAGACAATGTTAAAGACTTTCGGTTCGTTTATGAGACTTTGATTGTATTGTAAAATGATTTAAATTTCTGTACTTTTCTATTATCTTATGTTATGATATAATATGTGGCTTGTATGAGGCCTCTCTGGGTCTTGTATGCCTTGTTACATCTAGGGGGTACCCCTGGGTCATGACAAACTTGGTAATCATAGCACAAGGTTTTGAATGGTTCTAGGATGTCTCAAACCACGTCTAGTAGAGTCTTGTTCATAAGTGTGAAGCGCGCCACATTTATGAATGAAAGGCTATTAGATTTTTAGGAAACTTCACTTCTTTCATTACTCTTATGTTGTGCGATAGATTTTAATTCTATAAGATCTCTCTCTCCCAATCCTTACCTGGTGGTCTACAGGACATGACTACTCAAGAAGCTTTCACTAGTGGAATTGAAGGAGACAAGGTTGATCAAGGAGCTCCTCAAGATCCAATTTACCCTTTGGAAGAAAATTTAACAAATGAGAAGTTTAGCTTTGGTTTTTAACTGGTGACTTAGGCTGGGATAGAAACTCCAAAATTTTATGGGTCGAAGCGGGAGAAAGATCCTCAAGAGTTTATAGATGAGGTCTCTAAGGTGTTGGACTTTGTGGGAGTGATTGTGGTAGAGAAGACAGAATTGGCCTCTTACCAATTGAGAGATGTTGCTCAAGTTTGGTTTAATCAATGGAAAGAGGCTAGACCAGTGGGAATGGATTCCACAGAGTGGGAAAGGTTCAAGAGTGCTTTTCTACATAGGTTTTTCCCTGTAGATATGAGAGAGGATAAGGTTCTTGAATTCCTCAACCTTAGGCAATGTTGTATGAGTGTTAAGGAATATGCCTTGAGGTTTACCCAACTCTGTAAGTATGCTCCTTCTATTATGGCGAATCGTAGGGCTAAGATGAGTAAGTTTGTGTCAGGAGTGTCTAATCTAGTGGTGAAAGAATGTCGTACGGATATGCTTGTCCATGATATGGATATTGCTCGCCTTATGACTCATGCCCAACAAATGGAGGACGAAAAGCTAAAAGGGAGAGCTAGGGAGAAAAAGAGGTCTAGAAACGATGATGGTGATTCCTCTCATGTGAGGTTCGATGGACATGGTCGTTATAGGAATCAACAAAGGTTTTTCGGGGAAGACTACTCCAATGCTCCTAAGTATAGTGAAGATAGGGGTTCTAACCCTAAGCTAGAAGGAATTAGTAGTGAGTCCCTTTGGCCTACTTGTGCTAGATGTGGTAAAAGACATGAGGCCGGTAGGTGTTGGCCGGTTGTGAGGGTTGTTTTAGTTGTGGTGAGACTGGCCACAAGATGAGAAATTTTCCTAGGATGAAGGCTAAGGGAAATCAAGTTTCTCCTAGTGGTTTGGATGGGAATGCTCCAAAGAAAAATAGGTTATATGCTATCCAAGCTAGAGGTGAACAAGAGTGTCCTCGGAATGTTGATTCTGGTATGTGTTTTATGCTTATTTAGATTCTGGTGTTGCTTGTCTTTTGTGACTTGATAGACCTGATATGATAAACTTTGTTCTTGCCCTTAGTATGAATGGGTTGCATTATTGCTATGAGTATTGATTGTAGAACCCGACTTAGTCATGATGAGTTTTGGGGTATGTTGATAGATTTGATGAGTAAGGTGTTAAGTAATGCCTAGATGTGGTAAGCGTATAGACTCCTCTAAAAATGGTAGTAGTGTAATTCACCATGGTTTAGAATAATATTGTGTAATGCATGTGAAAGCTTAGTAATAACTTGATCCGACCTTAGAATTCAAGAAGCGGTGCTTAGAAAAGTTTGTATAGGCTAACTCCCAAGGAGGAGATAATGTGCTTAGATAGCAAGGTCGTTGAGTGTTCTTGATGCTCATGATTTGGATCAGCTTGAAATTCTCACCTTGAAAGGTGTAGTGAGTTTGGGAAGATTAGTCCCCGTTTAGTAGGCCATATGAGATCTTGAGATATGTTGGTAAGGGTGCTTATGAGTTAGAGTTGCCTAAAGAGTTGGCATAGGTGCATCTGGTTTTACATGTCTCTTTGATATAGAAGGGTGTTGGAGGTCCGACATTGATAGATCCCTTAGAAGAGTTGGGAGTTAATAAGAATCTCTCCAATTCAAAAGTACCGGTTGGGATCTTATACCGGCAAGTTAAAGAATAGAAGAACAAAGAAGTTGCTTCCACGAAAGAGTTAAGGAGTGATCTTTTAGTGAGGGTTTTAGTTAAGGGTGTTACTTGGGAGACCGAGGGCCAATAAGATGTCCCGGTATCCTTACCCTTTGTCCTTGTATTCCTCCTTTAGCATTGAGATGATGAGTTCCACATGGTTTGTTCTATATTTGAAGTCATGTGTGATTTATGAGTTTCCATGGTTTCCCTATGTTTAGAAACAAAATAACTTTTTATGATTGATGTTCCTCATGTTTTTGTGCATTAAGTATGAGTTGCCTATAGACTTCATGAGATAAGTTGTGCAACATGCCTTATCTTGGAGTTACGAGAATTCCTCCTTAAAGTATGACTTGAGTACAGATTGCATGTAGGCTCCATGAGATTGGATTGAACATATTTTAGTATGGAGAAGGTATTTCCTCCTTGAACAAGAGAATTATTGAAATTTCATGCATAATGGGTTGTTAGATGTAGTTCCTACCTTCCTAGAGATGCATTGAACATGTTTGAGTTTTGAGTTGATGTTTCCTCCTCTGGTTACGTGTATTTAAATGAGTTGCATGCATGATGGGTTGCTAGTCTAGAGTCGTGACCTTAAGAAGTGCGTAGAACGTCATTCGAGGATAAATGATCACAAGGGGGAGATATTGTAACACCCCGTAGCCTTAAGAGGGAAGTTTAGCATGTTCTAGAGTGTTTTTCATGTTAGAGCATCAAGGTGTCACCCACGAGGGCCATCTATGCCCCGTGGTTTGACCCACACTCTGTGGGAAGCCTCGTGGATGAGCCCCCTTGAAAACTACCCAAGGCAGTGTGACCTACAGCAAGACCCATGCCTCGTGGATGGGTCCACGCCCCATAGGTGGTCTTTGTGGGTCAAGGGCCACATTCCAGTGCCACAGACCCCAAAACACACCCAACCACGACGGGCTGTAGGTCAATCTACGCCCTGTGGTCAGGGTCTCATGGATAGGGCAGTAGGTCGGTTAATTGAGGATTAATGAGTCTTTCCAGTTTTAATTAAGGATTAAGTGATGTCATTTGACCCTTGTTTAGACCACCTAGATAAATACTTTAGACCTCTAAATTAAGTCATTCTAAGTCATTATTTCTAAAACATGGTGAATTACACTACTGCCCTTTTTAGAGGAGCCTATACACTTACCACATCTACGCATTACTAAACACCTTACACATCAAATCTATCAACATACCCCAAAACTCATCATGACTAAGTCGGGTTCTACAATCAATACTCATAGCAACAATGCATCCCATTCATACTAAGGGCAACAACAAAGTTTATCATATCAAATCTATCAAGTCACAAAATACAAGCAACACCGGAATCTAAATAAGCATAAAACACATACCGGAATCAACATTCCGAGGACACTCTTCTTCACCTCTAGCCTGGAGAGCATAGAACCTATTTTTTTGGAGCATTCCCATCCGAACCACTAGGAGCAATTTACTTACCTTTAGCCTTCATCCTAGGAAAATTTCTCATCTTGTGGCCACTCTCACCACAACTAAAGCAACCCTCACTACTGGCCAAACACCTATGTCTTTTTCCATATCTAGCACAAGTAGGCCAAAGGGACTAACTACTAATTACTTATGGCTTAGGGTTAGACACCTTATATTCACTATACTTAGGAGCATTGGAGTAGTCTTTCCCGGAAAACCATTGTCGATTCCTAGAACAACCATATTCATCGAACCTCACATGAGAGGAAACACCATCATCATTTCTAGACCTCTTTTTCTCCCTAGCTCTCCCTTTTAGCTTTTCCTCCTCTATTTGTTGGGCATGAGTCATAAGGTGAGCAATATCTGTTGCATGAACAAGCATAGTCGTACAACATTCTTTCACCACTAGATCAGACACTCCTGACACAAACTTACTCATCTTAGCCCTACGATCCGCCACAATAGAAGGAACATACTTAGATAGTTGCGTAAACCTCAAGGCATATTCCTTGAAACTCATACTACCTTGCCTAAGGTTGATGAATTCAAGCACCTTAGCATCTCTCATCTCTATAGGGAAAACCTATCTAGAAAAGCACTCTTGAACCTTTCCCACTCTGTGGGACCCATTCCTACCAGTCTAGCCTCTTTCCATTGATTAAACCAAACCTGAGCCACACCTCTCAATTTGTAAGAGGTCAATTCCACCTTTTCTACCGGAGTCACTCCCACAAAGTCCAACACCTTAGAGACCTTATCTATAAACTCTTGAGGATATTCCTCCCTCTTCAACCAATAAAATTTTGGAGTTTCTATCCCAGCCTGAGTCAACCATTGAAAACCAAACCTAAACTTCTCATTTGTTACATTCTCTTCCAAAGGGTCAATTGGAGCTTGAGGAGATTGAGGAGGAGCTCATTGATCAACCTTGTCTCCTTAAATTCCACTAGTGAAAGCTTCTTGAGTAGTCATGTCCTATAGACCACCAGGTAAGGATTAGGAGAGAGAGATCTTATACAGTTAAACTCTATCGCACGACTTAAGAGTAATGAAAGAAGTGAAGTTTCCTAAACATATAATAGCCTCTCATTCATACATGTGGCGCGCTTCACACTAATGAACAAGACTCTACTAGACGTGGTTTGAGACATCCTAGAACCATTCTAAACCTTGTGCTCTGATACCAAGTTTGTCACGACGCAGGGGTGCCCCCTAGATGTTACAATGCGTACAAGACCCCGAGAGGCCTCACACAATCCACTTAGCATATCATAACATAAGATAATAGAAAAGTGTGGAAATTTAAATGATTTTCCAATACAATCAAAGTTTCAAAAAACGAAGCGAAAGTCTTTAAGATTGTCTAAAACCATCTAATATATGAAAGTCTTGGGACACAGCCCATATAAAGTCTAAACATAATAAAGACATGAAAGAAATGGGTGATCAAGTACTCGATGCTATGAGGACTCACCAAGTCTTCACTCCTTGCTCTACTAAGATCCTAACCACGAGAATGGAAGTCAATATCGCCGAGCCCTACATTTGATAGGAATGTACGAAAGAGTTTGTGTTAGTCCAAAGATGTACTAAATATGATGGTTAGCATAAATCATCAACATAAGCATAATGTAGGCGTTAGTCAACATAATACATATACCATATTCATAAGAGATATCAACATAAGGCATAGGCTATAGGCATAAGAGATAACAACATAGTTATAGGCATAATCAATGCATCTTGATCAACATAACATAACAGAAACACGTCATAAGTAGCCTTCTAGGCATGCTTGTGCAATGCATGGATAAGACCCCATAAATCTCACCCAAACTAAGCAAACCACTTTAGGCCGTCATTTATATTCATCGCCTTTTAATCTCATCCTTAGGTTATTTCTCATAGACAAGGAAACATTCACCTTTAGTAAAACATATCAAGGAAAGCAACTATAGCAACAATACAAGCTAAGCAAACATCATACAAGTAAACCTCATATCAAAACATACTTACAAAACTTCCTTGAAGTAACCTTAGTTCATTATAAATTTTCATGTTCTTGTTGTGGGAATAAGCTTTAATAAACATGAGAGCATGTGAGCTAAACATGGACCCCCGGTGTTACCCACATTGAAAAGGGTTGTCCTACTTGCTTATGGTAGAACCATACTCTTAGCTTAGGTGGATCCATTAGCTAAGTAACCTACGGGGGCACGTAGTTTATGGGATAAGGAGATTGCTACTAGAAACCCGGACTCAACTAAGTTAAAAGGTCTCCATCTCATGAGACATACTTTGGGAACCTAGACTCAACTAGTGTAGAAGGTCCCATTGGGAAGCCGGACTCAACAAGTGTAAAAGTTTCCATCTCATATTCAGCATCCACTCGGTGCTAAGCATTAATTCCCACGGAGTACATATTAAGTCTTGACTTAATTCATAAGATAGCTCTTTAGATCATGCGTGAGAATAACTTTTCACCGTCCATGTCTACATGTAGATTCAATAGGTGAGAAAGCCTTTCAACCTTAGAATCTTCATATTGTGAGAAAACCTTTCACATCATATCATTCATGCATAAGTGTGTATATGACAATATTCTTTCAACGACTACATCATAACCATAGACACTTCACTCTCAAAGTGTTCTTAAAGTATATACATAGATTCCATAAAAAACATGAATAATTCCAATACTTTACCCTTGCAAGGTTCAAAGCTCATATCAAGTCAACACATCTACAATTCAATACATTAGACATGGATATCATCATAACTCAAGTAACCCAATTATTACAAGCATAATTTCATAACATTCTTCTTTCACCAACAAAGATCTATATCATAAGATCATAATTGAGAAATATGAGGGTTTCATGGGCTCTCGGGGATACATCATAAAAACCATAAGAGATCATCAATTCATGCTTATAAATAATTCAATCTATTATCATCATTCATGATATGGCTTCCCTCTCAAAGACTTACTAATCATAATTTAACATATCATCTTTATTCCAAAAGCCCTAACAATAATCATTCACAATCCATGCCATTCATCATCCATGTCTTAGTCTCAAGACAATCCTAATCTAAAGCCTTACAATTCATAGTTCATCATACATAATTGATCTTAGTCAATTCATGTCTATGTGCTTCCATCTCAAGCAAATCTATAGTGAAATTCATCAATCCTAGAAGATCACATATAAGCCCTCAATTTCCCCTTAATGGCATAAAACCCAATTATATCAAATTCACCCTAGAATCATAGGTTAAACATAAATACATGCATAATCATACTAAAAATATGTAATTCCATCATAAACAAGAATAAACATTCATAAACAATCATAATCCACTCTATTAGATCACAACCCATAACATTAGAAGAAACCCTAGTTAGTCTTGGAGAATTTTTCTTCTAACTTGGGGAAAACGTAGGGGCTTCATGAATGAAAGGAATCCATGAATGAATAAGCCATCATACCTTGATTACAAAGCCTAACAAGATTAAAAAAATAGAGAGTTAACTTGACCTATCTTGATCCTCCTCTTCTTCTTCTTCTTCTTCTTCTTCTTCTTCTTCTTCTTCTTCTTCTTCTTCTTCTTCTTCACTTTCTAGAGAAAGAATATTTGAGAGGGATTTGGGTTTCTTTTGGGTGTTTAGAAATAATTATTTAGAATGACTTAATTTAGGGGTCTAAATTCTTTATCTAGGTGGTCTTAACTAAGATAAAACGACACTACTTAATCCTTAATTAAAACCTGAAAAACTCATTAGTCCTAAACTAACCGACCTACTGCCCCATCCACGAGACCCCGACCACAGGGCATAGTTTGACCTATGGCCCATCCTGGTTAGGTGTGGTTTGGGGTCTGTGGCACTGGAATGTGGCCCTTGACCCACGGAGCCCACCTACGGGGCGTGGACCCATCCACGGGGCGTGGCTCCTGCCGTAGGTCACTACCTTGGGCAGTTTTCAATGGGGCTCATCCACGAGGCTTCCCATGGAGCGTGGGTCCAACCATGGGGAGTGGATGCCTCGTGGGTGACACCTTGATGCTCTAACATGAAAAACCTTCTAGAACATGCTAAACTTCCCTCTTAAGGCTAAGGGGTGTTACAACTCCAAACTCTTGGACATGAAAAGGGCCTATTGGTAAAAAAGACCAAGACAAACCAAGAATGTCCCAAAAGGGAAACCAAGGTTACATGGGGTATTTCCTCCACCATAATGGAAATTTATATGAAGAAGAAAATCAAAAAAAGAGATAAAAATATGGCCATAATGATGACTCAATTGGAGTTGCTTACCAAGCATATGATGGGCACTAGAGTAAAAAACGTTAATGTTATTAAATCTCATGAAACAAAATCCTTTGAGAAGGATGCCACACATGCTATATTCCATGAAGAGGTTAAATATATGTTTAATAGAGTGGTGGGTTCTCACCTGGTATACCAAGGTGCAACCTAATGCAGTTGGTGTTATGGGAATCGAGGTTGGAGAAATCGAGATGGCCAGTAAAGAGATTGAGATGGTAAATGTTAAGATCATGATCATGAGAGAGATGGGTATAGATATAACCACTAAATCTCAATTCCATAGGTACCTCATTTAAAGGATAATGTGGCTCCAATTAAAACTAGTGTTAGACACCCCACGAGTGCCTGTGTCTTGAATAGAGTTTAGTAAGCTGATAATTGGATTAAATAATTAAAGGGTTATGTGTCTAACATCACTCAAATTGAAAGTTCCCAATAAAGATCAATCAAGCACATTGAGGCCCAAATGAATCAGTTGTCATCTTAAATGAATCCTAGGATGAAAGGTACACTTCCTAGTGACACTCTTTATAATCCAAAGAACGATGGCCATTGTGAAAGTTGTCACTAGATTTGAAAAATGCTTAAAAGTATGGGTGGTTCACTTAAGGATGGTTGTTCTTGTAATTAAGAGTTGTGAGAATTTTAAAGATAAGGTGAAGACTAGTGCACCCATGTTGATTGTTGAAGAGAATGAAACTGTGGTAAAAAAAAAGGATTAAAAAATGGTGTAAGGAAAGGTTGATGCTCCTCCTCATGTTGTGATTAATGATAGGAGATTCAAGGATGAAATAATGATAAAGTGCCAATGTTGATAATAAAGAAGAAGTAGGACAATCAATTAAAGAAATTTGTTGATTTGTCAAATAAATTGTTTGTGAACAAATTGTTGGTGAATACCCTATTGCAAATATTGGGTATGACAAGTTTCTGAAAGAGTTGTTGAAGAAGAAAAGTTTTGTTGATGTGATCATGGTAGAGGTTTCATATCATTGTAGTGAAATCATGGAAAGCAAGTTCACCCCAAAGAGAGAATATTCAGGGGAATTTACCATCCCATGTACCATTGGGGTGCTCTTTTTCGATAAAGTTTTAGTGACCCAAGGGATAAAATCAATTTGATGCCGTTGTAATCTTTAAAATCGTACTTCGTATCTCCTAACCTAACTATGATGGCATTGCTTATGGCTAATAGGTCGATGAAGTGCCAGTGGGAATCCTATGTGGTGTGTTGGTGAAGGTTGATAAATTCATCCTTCAACATATTTCATGGTATTGGATTTTGATATGGACCTCAAGTTGCGTATCATTTTAGGATGCTCGTTCTTAGCCACCGGATGAGCATTGATAAGTATTTATTTGGGAGAACTCAAGTTATTAGTTGGTAGTGAAGAGGTGATATTCGATGTTCACTAATCTATGAAACCACCAGATGAATGTAGAGTGATATTGTAGATCGATACAATGGACGAGTTGGTTGATATCCCTTATGAAGAGGCCAAACCTCCGAACATATGTTAAGCTTTGAGGTAATATTGTCGGGCCTCAATGTTAAATCAAACATTGTTGTTAGAAGGGTGTTGTCGCCCAAAACAATGCCCCTTTTTTTATTATAAAGTGGCACTTTTCCTAATTCAAAATAAAATTTTAGTTATTCACATTATTTCAATAGAAGTATTAGATGGGCCAAGCAATCCTCAAATGAGTCTCCTACTACATAGCACCTCCATCATATCTTCCACAAAAAATATCGACAGCATGCATCTTTGAAATATCGTGGAGCATTGCATAAGTCAAGTAGCATCCGTTTGAACGAGAATGTCTCAAAAGGGCATGTGGAGGTAGTTTTCTCTTTGTATTTTGGTGATATAGATATTTGGTTGTATCCCAATTACCCATCCAAGTAGTAGTAGTAATATTTTCCAACCAATTGATCAAAATTTTCTCCATCAAAGGTTCTAACATTTAATTTCAAAAAATTGATGCATACTCACCATCTTGCTACAGGTCTAATGGCAAAGATTTTTTCCTTTTCATTTGAGACCACAGTAGTCCCTCCTTTATTTAGTACACATTACACCAGGCTTATCGATGTGTTATTCGATATTAGATACACCACCTCGGCATCCAACCATTTAATTTTTTATTTACTTACCACTTTTTCCATTAGGGGGTTAAATGACCTTTGGTGCTCGATTGAGAGTGTACATCCTAATTTAAGAGTTATTTTGTGAGTGCAAATTCATGGATGTCACAGCCCAAGACTATCCCATAGATGTGACATGTTGAATAAAATCTCGAAAGACTTTAATCAAACCATGGCATAACATAACACTAAGATAACAACATAACTCAAAGAATCATGAGAGTAGAATATAACTCTTAAAAATTCAACACAATATGATACAAAATTGAGAGTACAAAGACCATAAATGTGGAACATTCTATGTCCAAAAACAAGTCTCTACTACATAATAAGTGACTTGGACAAGATCTGGCTCATTTTAACAATTTGAAAACAAAAGTAAGTCTGAAATGACAAGAAAAACATATGTGACATGCCATCGAACCATGAGGACTAACTAATTTAAAGCAACACTGATAGGATCCAATAATGATTGTGGTATGTGTGATGTGCGTTAGAACTTATAATATAAAACAATATAGGCACAAAAGATATATGCGATATGTAATTGGAATATACTGAATATGGGAAAAGATGCATGAGTGTAACATACTAGCATGATAAGTCTAAAATATGATAAATCTGATCATATGATTTCATAAAACATGGTATAAGTTGATGCATCAATCTTTAAATCATAATCATAATGTAATTCTTTGAGAAAGTCATAAAGCTTTGTGGGATATACCATTAACTAACATAAACCATGTGAGTTGTAAGATGGAGTTTGTGTACTGCTACCACATCAAAAAGAGAGTGTCCTACTTGCCAAGGTAAATACCATAATCATGAGCTAAAGTGGATCCACTAGCTAATGTCCAATTGGGACATACCTACGTGGGAATATAGTTTTGGGACCTAGATAATCACCACTAGTCCAACTCGGTGCTAAGTAAACTCCCAACATAAACATGCATAAGCGTAATCATATTCATATTCTTTGAAATGGTAAAAATTTAGCAATACCAAACCATTCATAAAATCTCATAATAATAGCTCCTTTTAAATCATGATTTCGTAACATATCATAAGAGAAACTTAATCGAAAGCATCTAAATCATGATAGTCTTTTCGTAATAAACAAGGCACTTCAATCGGATGTGGCTAAATCATCTTTTTTTTTTTTAATCATGGGAGGTACTTCAATCAAAAGCCTCAATTTTCATAAAACTTGATGATACTTCAATTGCAAGCATTCAATTTCATAAAAACATGTTTGATTTTGATTCATAAATCCTCGAATTCATAATGCATGTATATCTTTAAAGCTTAATCTCATATCAAATCACTTGTGTAGCATGAGTTCATGTAAAAATCATTGAAAACATTCAAACATGATCAAATCATGCATAATAATATCAATTATGATGAATAATCTTTAAATCAATTGAACACATACATAAATCAAGAAATCCTAGAACTTGGATAAGAATCATAAGAGAGATTTTGAGGTTTGTTTGGGACTCAATGGGTGAAGACTAACCCATTGATTAATTTTCCACATACCTTGAGAAAACCCTAGCTTTAAATCTAGAAAGTAACTTGAAGCTATATGAACCCTTGAATAACCTAGACAGAGACTTGGAGAAGAAGACTTGAAGTTTTAAGAGAATGAGAGGGAATGGGGAGGGTTTGAACCTTAGAAACCTTTTAGAGACTTCAAAATAACCCCAAAATGACATAGTTTAGGAATTAAAAGAATAGGAAAAGACCCAATTAATCCTAAGAAAATAAATGCCAGACTACTCTACAGACACCATGTACGATCTGTACAAGAGACCACTGATCGTGCAGTCCACCCGTAACCCAGGTACTGGAAATCCAACTTTCTAAATCAAAACTATGGGCCAAGGTCTACAATCTGTCCTTTACTCTATGAGTAATACACCCTCATCATAAACTAAGTCTCAAGAATTCCCTGAACGGTAGCCATGCTCGCCAACCACAAGGCGTACTACATTATACGACCCGTACACTTCATTCATAGATCCAAAGACCCATTTGTGCATCATCATGTTGACTTGTACAAACTCATCATACACTTCATATTTTTCCCAATTTTTAGGACACTATCAATGACAGCCATACACGGGCCATGCATGGAAATAAGTAAGGTCTGTACTTGGCTCCGTACAATCCTGAACCAGTAGATTTCCAAAACTTTTCAACTCCCAAAAAGTTTTACACCTCTGTGGGTTTACAATATCTCTCCCTTGGGAACATTTATCCTTAAATGACTCAACCAAGAATGAATAGAAAATGGAAGGGATCTAATTACCCAACATGAATGCATAACATATAAAAATTGATAAAATAGGATCAGTAATCGACTCTAAGCTAAAACATTAAGTTTAAAACTAATTTTATTAACATGCATGCATAGGGAAATATGAGAATATCTGGAACGTATGAATCCAAAAGAGTACATGGGAGGAACTAATACCTCAAACTCCAACTAAACAGACATCATATCTTCTTCAACCTCCCATGAAGCACCCTCAACTAACTGAAATTCTTTAAAGATTTTTCACGGAAGCAAATTTTTTGTGTCTCAACTTCTGGACTTGAAGGTCTAGAATCTCAACCAAAACATCTTCATAAGAGAGACTTTCTTTCATACTGACACTTTCAAAAGGCATAACTGAAGTAGGATCACCAATACACTTTTTCAACAATGAGATATGAAACACCGGATGCACTGATACAAAATTGGAAAGCCAATCCAACTCGTAAGCCACATTATCGAAATGCCTCAAAATCTAATATGGCCTATATAACAAGGATTGAGATTCCCTTTCTTTCCAAATCTCATCACACCATTTATAGGAGATTTTCATGTAAACCCAATCATCAACGGCAAATTTAAGTTCTCTTATTCTCACATCCGCATAAGATTTCTATCGACTCTAAGTTATCCTTAATATATCTCTGATGAGGCAAACATTTTCCATCACCTCATGAACTAACATGTGCCCTATCAAAGAGATCTCACTAACATCAAACCAACCAATCAGAGATATATACCTCCTACCATAGAGAGCCTCAAATGAAGCGATCTAAATACTCGAGTGATAACTATTATTATAAGCAAATTCAATCAAAGCCAAATGATCATCCCAATTACCTTTAAAGTCAATACCACTGGATGTCAACATATCCTCCAAAGTGTGAATAGTTTGTTTAGCCTAACCATCAGTTGGTGGGTAAGAAGTTATGCAAAGCTTAACTTGAGTACCTAGTCCTTTCTAAAATGATCTTCGAAACAAAGAAGTGAATTGAGTACCTCTATCTGAAATGATAAATAAATGCACCTCATGCAACATATCTATCTCACGAGTAAAAAGACTAGCATAGTACTGGGCTAAATAGGAAGTCTTCACCAGAAGAAAATGCGCCAACATAGCATGTTATGGACAAGTATGTGGTAAACCCTTAATGAGGTCCATATTCAAATCTTATCACTTCCAAGTAGGAATGATAATATGTTGATTCATACCTCCCGATTTCTAATGCTCAACCATCACTTCTTGGCAATTTGGACACTTAGCCACAAATTTCAAAATATCCTTCTTCATCTTATTCCACCAATAGACTTCCATTAAATCACGGTACATTCTAGTGGTTCCCAAATTAATTGAATACCTAGAACTGTGAGCTTTTGATAAGATTTTTTGCCTCAACTCATCAATCATTAAAACATTCAAGCAAACGTGGTAACGAAGCACACTATTTGTCGCTTTAGAGGAAGCTCAACATCTTTTTCTGAAACTGCTTTCTTCAACTCAACTACAGTCGAATCATTATCTTATTTTGACTTAATATCTGGCATAAGGGACGATTCTAAACAATTTTGAACAATAATACAACCATCCTCTGAATCAAGCAAATGAACACCCAAACGAGCTAGTCTATGCACATCATAAATAAATTCCTTTTTATCATCATCCATGTGAGAAATACTATTCATGAAAAATTGTCTAAATGCATCGGCAACCACATTTGCCTTACCTGGAAGGTAAAAAATACTCATATCGTAATTCTTCAACAATTCAACATGCCTCATTTGGCAAAGATTCAATCCTCTTGCTTAAACACATATTGCAAACTTATTATCGGTGAACAAATCTACATGAACACCATAGTGTTAGTGTCACCAAATCTTCAAGGCAAAAACCACTACTAGCAACTCCTATCATTAGTCGGGTAAATCTTTTCATGAACTTTAATTTGCCTTGACACATGCAATTACCTCTCCATGTTGCATCAAAATGAAACCACGCCAAATTCAAAAAGTATAACAATATACAAAAAATCTATTAGAACCTTCTGGTAAATTCAAGATCAGGGATGAAGTGAACAAAGTCTTCAACTCTTGAAAGCTCTTCTCACAAGCCTCGGACAATTGAACTTTACATTTTTCTGAATCAATGTAGTCAATGGAGAGGAAATAGAGGAAACTCCTTCCACAAACAATCTATAGTGACCAATTAAACCCAAGAAACTCCTAATATCTAAGGGAGAAAGAGGTCCAGGTCAAGTCTTAACTACCTTAGTCTTCTTAGGATCAACTCGAATACCTCCAAGTTAAACAATATGGCCAAGGAACGCAACCGACCTTAACCAAAACTCACATTTTATAAACTTAGCAAACAACTACAGGTCTTTGAGAATTTGTAAGACAATCCTCAAATGATCAGCATGCTCACCCTCAATCTGAGAATACATCAAGATGTCATCGATGAACACAATCACGAACATATCCAAGTACATCTTGAATACCATGTTTAACAAATCCATAAAAGTTGCAGGAGCATTTGTTAGTCCAAAGAATAACTATGAATTCAAATTAATCGAACCCAGTCCTGAAGGCTATCTTCAGAATGTCACACTCTCTCACTCTAAGTTGATGATAACCCGATTGGAGGTCAATCTTGGAGAAGAATCTAGCACCTTGAAGTTTATCAAACAAGTCATAACTCCTTGGATGGGATACTTATTCTTGATTTTAACATTTTTCAATAACCGATAATCAATGCACATATGGAGAGAACTATTTTTATTTCGAACAACGAGAACTGTAGCACCCCATGGAGAAATAAATTGACTAATGAAACCTTTGTCCAAGAGGTCCTCTAATTGATCCTTCAACTATTTTATTTCTACCAGAGCCATTCCGTAATGAGGAATAGAGATAGGCTAGGTATTAGAAAAAAGGTCAATTCCAAATTCGATTTCCATTTCGGGAGGAACACCACAAAGATCATTGGGAAACACTTAATGAAACTCATTCATAACAGAAACTCACTCAAGTTAAGGGTTTCAGAATTTGTATCCCTAATCCATACTAGATGATAGATGCAACCTTTAGTAATCATCATTATGGCTTTAAGACATGAGATAAAGTGACCTCAAGGAGTGGAATTACTAATATTTCACTTTATGATTGGCTCATTTGGGAACTTAAACATTACAAATTGGGTTCTACAGTCAATATAGGCTTAAAAAGCATAAAGCCAATTGTATGTAGAATAACAACAAAGTTAAGCATATCTAGCTCTACTAGATCAACTAAGGTGATTTTCTAAAAAACTAAGACCAAGCAATTTCTATAGACCTATTTAGCCACAATTGAAATTGAAAGACTTGTAACATATCAATGACCACATCAAGTGAAACCTCCTAATCATGTATAGTTTGAAAAGCATAAAACATGATCTGATATTGTCTGCCACCCAAACTAAATGAAGCGCCCTACTGGGTAGGTCTACCTGAAGAAGTAGATTAGATCTGATGACGACCATCTTCGTCCTTGTTAGAAACTGAAGGGCAATCCCTCACCATATCATTAGTCTTAATACAACCAAATGATTCACCATAAATAGCTAAGCAATCACCTAAATATACCTTCCCACATTTTTGACATGTGGAGATAGAACGCTCGCTAGAAGCATTGTTCTGAGACTTAGGGTTAGGCATCCAATCGTTTTTTAAAATAGGCACCAAAGCACTAGCAGAAGATAGAGTATGGCCTGGATACCTTTGTCAAAATTGAGAACGATCACCACCATCACCATTGGATCTTGGATGAGAGCAGTGAACACTATTAGTTTGAGCTCTTTTAGTCTCCCTAGCACTCTCTTTAAGCTTTTATTTCTCAATCTATTAAGCATGAGTTATCAACCAAGAAATTTCCATCTCTTTGATCAACATAGATATTCTACACTTTTTCACAGCCATCTCTAAGACACCGCAAACAAACTTGCTCATATTGGCCGTAGAGTCGGCCACCATAGTCAGAGCATATTTGGAGAGTTGAGTGAATTTCAAATAATATTCATTCACACACATATTTCCTTGCATCAAGTTGATAAATTCTTTCACCTTAAACACTCTCATCTCATGAAAGAAGAATCGATCTAGAAAAAGACCTTTGAACTTGTCACAATCCAAAGGACCCACATCAACAACCCTTTCGTCCTTCCATTGGTTGAACCACACTTGAGAAATCCATTTCAATTGCTAAGGGAAAAAGTCTGCCTTTTCAACTGGAGTCACACCCATAATCTCCACAATCTTGTGAATCCCCTCAACAAACTCATGTGGATCTTCATTCACCTTGATTTCATAGAATTCTTGGAGATTCATCCTAATGAAGTCTCGAACCCTAGTCACCCTCGTACCCATATTTGGGTTCACGGGAGCTATAAGCTCAAGGTTATCTTGAGTCGTCATGGCTTGGAAAAGCACTTAAAAAGCAGCCCTAAATTCTGCATGAGTGACTTACTCAACTAACGGGTCAATCGGAGCTTGTGGAGCTTTTGTTTCCATATTGAAGTCCCTTCTCACTGGGACTCTTCTAGGAGGCATCATTCTATAACGCATAGAACATGGGTTAGAAGGAAACCTTATAGATTTCAACTATAGCGCACAACTTAAGAGTAATGAAATAAGTTAAGTTTCTTAAATATCTTGTAGTCTCTTATTCATAAATGTTGCACGCTTCAAACTCATGAACAATACTCTACTAAATGAGGCTTGTCAAACACCCTAAGACACTTGAACCTGCTGCTCTAAATACTAAAATTTCCATATATGTTTCTTTTATGTCATTTTAGACTTACTTCCTTTTCAGATTGTTCAACTGAGCTAGGGCTTATCCTAGTCACTTATTATGTAGTAGAGGCTTGTTGTCAGACAGAGTATGTTCTATATTTATGGTCTTTGTACTCTAATTTCGGGATCATATTGAGTTGAACTTTTAAGACTTATGTTCTTCTCTCATGATTCTTTCAATTATGTTGTTATCTTAGTTTCATACAATGACATGTGTTTTGTTTAGAGTCTTTCGGGATTCTATTCGACATGTCATATCTAGAGAGTGGTCTTGGGTCATGAAAAACTCATCTGAGACTTGACATTTTTCCCAACTATTAGGAAACCATCTACGACAGCCATACACATATTGTGGAACTAAGTACAGTTCGTACTTGGCTCCTTATAAGCCTGCACCAACATAATTTGTACTAGCCCATGTGAGCATTGAACTTCATGATTCTCGGCCTTCAAATGAGTAACACTCTAATCTTCAAATGAACTAGAGTTTCCATATATGATCTTTTTTGTTTTTTCTTGCAACTCTAGTATCATGCTAGTTATTTCAGCTTCTTGAATTGTTATTGCTTTGGGTTGGTAGCACAAGCTCAAGATGTCTTCTATATCTACATTCACCTCTACTTTTGGTTCAGTTTCAAACCGTTCAACTTCAAACATGAATTGGCTTGTCTAATCACACCGAGCAAGGTGCAAGTTGTGAGATTCTTCTTCACTCTTTTTGGCCATTGGATGATAGAAGTTTTCACCCTCACAATTTCTCTTACCTCAGCCATAAGAGTAGGAAGTCCAAATTCAAAGTCGACCATGCCATAGCACCGAGTTAGGTACCTTTTCTGAAACCTTTCATTTCTTGAGAGAGTAGGAATAGGGCTTTCTTTCCCAACTGAGTTTTTCTCCACACCCCAAAGCCTCAATTGATTGATCACATTTACTTCACGGAAAGGCAATGGGTAGCAGAAGGCATACCACTCCCGAAGATGTAATGATTATAAAAAGACATAGAAACAAAACAAAGAAAATAAAGACAACTATTCACAATCTAGCTAGAAAAAAGTAAACTAGAAATCCTAAATCAATTCAATGCGGCTAATTGTTCCCCGGCAGTGGTGCCATTTTTTATAACGCTCAAATCACTCCTCAAAACTAATCAAAAGAGTGAGTGGTCTTTATCAATAAAAAAATCCAACTAAGAGCCGAGGTCGAATCCCTCAAGGAAAAATATAAGAGCTTTTTAAAAGATAAAGGCTAACTAGATACTAGTTTGAATATGAACATACACGATACAAAAATATCACATAGAAGGCAATTTTTATAACTCACTTCTAACGGGGGCAAAGACAATATCAAGAAAGGGATGTATGGGAATTGAGAAAAGTTGAGATTCAATTAATGGTCAACGATCATTGCAATTCAATCCAAGATCAATCAATATTAAGTAGGCTAGGTCATCTTCAATTACGCTAATTATCTTTCGATCTCAAAGCATTTTATTATGATAACTCCTTTCTATCTCAATCACACCAATACAAAATAACCCATTACCTTAACTTATAACTCTCTTTAAATGAAGCCTTGCCCCCAACAATGAAACCCTAAATTTTCGTCTTTCGATCTCAAAATCAAGATTCATAGTCAAAATGTGATTATCAATCTAACTATCCACTCCAATCAATCTCTTTCGAGCATCGACCGGAGATAAGAAGCTAAGTGTGCACTTTAAACCCATAAATTCAAACATGAAAACTAGATCGAACCTATTTCATGAATTGAAGTATGGAAACAAGGAACTACAAAAGAAATAGAGCAATTAACCAAACACCCAAATAGCTTTATATATTTCTAACACAAAAGCCCAAATTTCACACGAGAATTACACCCACATTTCTAAAAATTTAAGAACAAGGAAATGAAAAAAGGTAAAAGATATTTACTAAGAGTTAAGCACAATCTTCAAATCCACAACTGAAACGTGAGGCAACTTGCCTTCAATGTCTGAACTCCAAATCAAAATCTACAAACTAGTCTTCAAGAATTAAGTTAAGCTATGAAGAATTTTCTATAATATGATATGGAATGTTACATACATAAACAATGACTGCTCATCATGTTAAAGAGGGATTTGGGAATAGATTTGGTGAAATTCCCAATCTGTCTAGGCGCCAGGCATTATACCCTTCACGGTCGCGACAACTAACTCACACGATCGCAATGAGTAGTGTCGTTGGAACATACGATCGCAACCCTAACCACATTATCATGAGATTTGAGTAATTGTGCAAAGTGATCGCGACCTTTTCATCACGCGGTCGCGATGAGTAATTCGCTGCTAGTTCTTGTTTCTTCCAATCTAACATATTTTTGCTCCAATTCCACATTGTTTCTTCAAAGATCTTATAAATCCATTCTCCATTTCATTTTCCTACAAATATGAATAAAACCATATTAAAAGAACTTATTATAAACCAAAGAAATACAAAATAAATAAGAAAAGAGACTTAAATGAGTGGAAATTTACCACTCATTAGTGATTAGGGAATTCTTTAGTATATAACTGCAGTGTTTACAGGGTCCAAGGTAGAAGAAACCCATCAAAATTTCATTGATGAGATGTAGAAGATTTTGAGGGTGATGTATTCCACGAAGACTAAGGGACTTGATTTTTCTTCGTATCAACTCAAGGATGCTGCAAATGTTTGGTATAATCAGTAGGAGCAGGGTCTTAGTGAGGACATTGCTCCAATACTCTGGAATAGGTTTGAGTAAGCCTATTTAAATCATTTCTTTCGCTAGGAGCTGAGAAAAGCTAAGGAAGAAGGGTTGTAAATCTAAAGTAAGATGGTACGAAAATTGAAAGAGCATGGTTTCAAGTTCACCCAACTATCTCACAATGCTCTATATGGTTCCAAAAATAAGAGCTAGAATGAGGAAATTTGTGTCTTGATTAGGAAAGCATGTGAAGAAAGAGTGTAAGGTAGCATTGTTGATCAATGATATGGATATATATAAACTGATGTTATAAGATCAGAAGGTTGAGGAGGATAAATAAAAGGATATAGAGGAACATAAGAGTAAGAGGGCAAAGTCAACATGGATGACCCCAATCAACAGAGGAATGGAAATAAATCATTTTTTGAAAAGAGGTAATTCATACATGCACCATCAACAACAAATGCACCTACACTGAAAGAGAAACGACCAGAGGTTTCAAGGTAACCAAGGTTTTAGGGAATCACTCTCAGAGTCCCAGGCTAGTGTTGCTTAAAATTTTACACAGTGTCATCTCTGTAGTTAGTGCCACAAGAATCACCAAGGAGAGTGTTGCTTAGGTATGCATGTGTGATATGGGTGTTGTCAGTGAGGCAATTTTCATAGGGATTTTTTATCACCAAGTGGAGCTATGAAAGAGATCCCAATCCACTACTTTAGCAGCCCTTGTAGGAAAAGATGCATAAAAGGGTGCTACTTTAGGGATAGGTGGAGGTCAAAACTTCTTGTATGCCTTAGCCTCTCGTCAGGAGTTAGAGACATCTCTAGATGTTGTCACTAATATGTTAATAGTGTTTGCTCATGATGTTTAGCACTTAATTGACCTTGGAAATACTTCATCATGTGGAATCCCTTGTGTTGCTGAGAAGTTTGAAATAATTCCTAAAAACATTAATGAACCATTTACTATTTCTACTCCCGTCAGTGAGTCAATCACAGCTAGATGAGTCTATAGGAATTCCAGGATCATTGTATATTATAAGATACCATGGCTAATTTGGTTGAGTTGGAAATGACTTACTTCGATGTCATTATGGGTACGGATTTGTCATGACCCAATTTAAGACCGTGAACGACACTAAATGGGAGAATCCCAAAGAAAGCCTTAACAGAAATCTATAGAAAATTGAGCAAAGTTTCCTCTATTTTTGGGCCTATCCAATCTTTCCCTATCTCAAAAATCAGTAATACAACTACAACATCTCTAAATCAAGACACAATATTCATTAACAATCTACTCGTCATGTAATAATACTAATTCATCTCTAAAAAATGGAAAGAAGTTTAATACTAGTCGCACGTCTATAAAAACGAAAGGATACTTATGACTCAAGTAAAATAAAAAACTATAGAGCAACTCTACCATTTCAAAATGTCCATAACAAATAGATAAGTTTGTTGCCTACGCAGACGAGTGCAAAGCTCACCATGGAACTTTGACTTGCTAGCTCTAGTTAAAGAAATCTTCATCAATATCACTTGGATTCTCTGTAAGAATATTAGTTGGGAGAGGACACTATCTTAGTGAGTAATAACACTTAACCACAACTATTTTAATGATGGAAAAGTCAAAAAATATGCTAGTATGATAATCAAAATCAATCATGAAATAAAAGTCCTTTCAGAAATGATAATAATATTCCATCTTATTTGTCTTATGTAAACAAAATAAATGTAAACATTTAGTAGTAAACTTAGAATGACACTTTCATATCAACTCTTATATTTGGGAGGTTTCCAAGACTAAATCATGTAATCATCGTTACTCTTCTCTTTAAGAAATAGTCAATAACAGTGGACCCTTCATAAAGGAGTCAAATATTCATATAAGTAGATCCCTACTGGAGGGAAATCATTAACAGTATGCTAGTTCTACCTTTCCACTAGCAAGGGTTGTATTGATAATCTGTAAATACAAAGTGCATCAAGTCTAAAAAACATGTTGTTAGCTACGGGATTTGTCAAGGTCTACTCTCATTTATATTTTTCTTTGCAAATAATAGGAGCATTTCAAAATTGTATAATACATTTAAGTTCTGATCAAATCATAGTATATATGACTTTAACCAAAAATATATGTCAAAATACTTATTCTAAAGTAAATAACAATTTATTTTCAATAATGGTAATCATATTTTAACTAACAATAAATGTTTCTCATAAAGTTAGAACATCTTGAATAACCATCTCGATATCATATGAAGAAAAAGATGTGACCCACATGCAAGTTCAAAATATTCGGTAACACATTCACTTTATAAACCATGTATAAATCATGAAAGTGATAAACACAAATTGTGTTAAGATTACAAATCAGAATACTCATGTTGAAATATTAAGATCGTCACCTTAAGACACATAAACGACTCCCTTCAATCAATCTGTAATCATATCATATGGATCTCATGTTAATTTTTTTTAGTCTTACTCAACAACTATTTAAATACCCCACCCTCAGGTTTAAGGTTTGACCTTCAAAACATCAAACTATCATATTCATTAGCTTGATAGTACTTCAATTTAAGCAATAACGATTCATAATTCTAAAATCCACATTTTGCTTTCGCTCAAACAATTTTTTTAACTATCCATAGGCTTGCTAAAATATTTCTTCATAAATATTTCACTTGTTATTCTTATAATTCAGGAAGTAACTAGTTTCATCCTAAAATTCTATACTT
This sequence comes from Solanum acaule, assembly GCA_036250505.1. Classification (NCBI taxonomy): domain Eukaryota; kingdom Viridiplantae; phylum Streptophyta; class Magnoliopsida; order Solanales; family Solanaceae; genus Solanum; species Solanum acaule. Next base: position 12,321 of record JAJOOR010003200.1, on the reverse strand, counting down.
ATTATTATCCTCTACAATTGAACATCAACCCAATTTTAGCATCATATTGTAACTCAACTAGGGATACGGCGAGTATACTTGGTGTTAGAAGAATAAAATCAAATATTCATTGGTATTGAAACTCATATCTAAATAATTAATATCACTTTAACCTAACCCGGTAATACATATATAATCATGTCAATGAAATAAATACCTTGAAATCCATATTTTCAACAACTTGGGTTCAACTTCTTCTCCATGAACTATTTTTCTTTGTGTTGAAACTTGATCATGCACTTTCACAGAAAGAGAGGTGAGGAACCCTTCGCTTTTTTTCTCACGAGTTGTTGATGAAAAACAAGCTTTTCATCCCAAAATCTATTTAGCTAAAAATATTTTCCCTTATTATGCTTCGAATGGGCTAAGGGGCCCACTTGTATATCTTGTTTTGGGGCCTAATGACTTATATGTTATTATCTAAATATGGGATATTATAGGATTGGTAGTATCTGTATTATGCTATAGTTGACTATAAAAGTAGAATTGTGAAGTTCCAACTTCCAAATGAACTAGTATTACAATGGCAAGGGGTGCAGTAGTGACTAAGGGTAAGTTTATTTCATACATTAAGTATAGAAAATAATTTCCAAGGGTTAAATCTATCATCTAGTCGGAATAAATAATCAAATGTTGATGTCCCATCTATTCACTCAGTTCCTACTGTTGATAAATTTCCAGAGGTCTTTCCTGAAGATCTCCAATGAGTTGCTTCTAGTAGGGATATAGACTTCAAAAATCATGTCATGGCCAAAATTACAACCTAGACGTAACATGGCTTATAAGACGCCAAGAGGCCCTACACAAGCCACTAGACATACATATACACAATATATTAGACAAAAGTAGAGAATCTCATATAATGATAGAGTTTGACTTAAAAGTGGAAATATACTATAGTCTTGACAAGTCAATCGAATACATCTAAGAACTGATTAGGACATAACCTATACACCACGTACAATATCCAAAAACTAAAACATAATAAAATAAGGTAAATATGACATGGTCCTCGGAACATGAGGACTGACTAAGTCTTTAAAGTTTAAGCACGTGATCACTAGCCACAAGCAGGAGGACAAGAAGCAATTGACCCTACATTTAGAGACAATATAGGCACAAGTATATGTTAGTACATGTAATGTATTAAGTATGAGTGATATGCAATAAAATATAAAACATGATCATAAGCTCACGTAAAGGAAAACATAATATGCATGACCAAGCTAAAACATAGTAAATCCTTTAAAGAAGAATCATGAATCATGAACATGGTCAATACATGTTAAATTCATAGTGAAAGCTTTTATAAAAAAATTGAAGTAACTTATTTCATTTTTTGGGATATCTACATTAACCAACATATACCACTAGCTATGTCTTTCTAAGACAAATCCTACGGGGCCACGTTGTTAAGGACAAGGAGATTGCTACTAGAGACCCGGCTTCTACTAATGGGAGAGCTTCTCAAGAAAAGAAAGCGGAGAGGGTGACTTAATTTCACTATTTATCATCCCTTACTACTCCCCAATTGCTTCCATCTCAATATCCTCTCGCTGCTAAGAAAAAATCCCAACGGAATAGTCATATTCATGACATATCATCATACATTGAAAATCACAATTAAGTAACTAATCCAAGCTTAAAACATTATAGAGTAGCTTCTTAAATCTTGAATCATGTATGTGTGAGAAAAAATTTCATCACTCATGATTCCTTAATATGTGAGAAAACAAAATCATGCTTACTAAAGCAACCTTAGATAATCAACATCCTTTAAATCATAAATCATGCATGTTTTTCATAAATCATATTTATAAGTTCATAGCTTTCTTCATAAACTTATATCTTCATAAATTCATAGTCAAAATCATGAATAATGCATGGGTCTTATGGAAATCAATAATAAAGCATGTTGTTCAATCAAACGTGCATAAAAATATTGAAATTGAACAATTAAATCAAAATCAACTATGAGCCATGAATATCACATGAAACCCTAAGTAATTTAGATAAAATTGAATTTGGAGAATTGATCTTTGAAAACTCAATAGGTGAATGAAACCCATTGATGAACTCCTACATACCTTGATGTTCAAACGCCAAAAGTAGTGGAGAAATAGGAAACTTGAAGCTTGAAACCTTAGGTGCTCTAGCTTCAACCTTAAGAGCATTTGGAGGGCATGAACTTGGAAATTTGGAAATTTGAAAGAATGAGAGGGTTTGGGGTAGATTTAGGAATAGATGGGTAGTTATAGGACTTAAGATTATGGTCAAAACGACACAGTATAGGCACTAAATGCATAGGAAAAGACCCAAATACCCTTAAGAAATAATTATCGAACGGACCTACGGGTTGGACCTATGACTCGTATTAATAAACTATAGAACCATCTTTAGAAACCCAAAATACATTCAACTTCAAACGAGACCTTTCTATGATCCATCTAATTATCTGCGATTCGTATACCTCACCTGTAAAACCTCAGTTCAAGTAAAAATTTCACGAAGTCTGGTCCCTTCTACAAGACCATTCTACGACCCGTAGAAGCTACTACGAGACATCAAACACTTCTCGTAGACTAAGGTCTCAATAAATATCTCTGAATCAACCCTACATATTAGTCCTACGATCCGTTAAACTTTCTACAGCTCATCTTGGTTACTCGTAGGTCAATTTTCAAAAGCTTAAAATTCTAAAAATTCAACTTTCGGTCTACAATTTCCTTTCTACGGCCTGTATGACTTCCTACAGTCCATCGATAAGACTCGTAGAACTTGCTTCAGTGTTAAGAATCTGAACTTTTTCCTTTTCAACTTGACTTTTCAATTTCTGAGGTGTTACAATATCTCCCTTTGGAAACATTCATTCTTGAATGGGACTCAAGCTAGCATGAATAGAATATAAGAGAAAATAACAACACAACATGAATACAAATATCATAAAAATGCACATACATATGGACAATCACTCCAAGCTAAATCGTAACTTCAAAAATCAAGTTTTTCATGAACATGCTTGCATACGGGAACATGAGAATGACTAAGATGCATCAATCCAAAAGAATGAACCATGATAAATTAATACCTCAAGCTAGAGTAGGGACGGAGGAAAATAAATGAGGATACTGGTAAATCATATCGTCTTCTACCTTCCAAGTAGTACCCTCAACAAATTTATTCCTCCAAAGAACCTTCACGGAAGCAACCTCTTTGTTTCTCAACATTTGAACTTACAGGTCTAAAATCTTAACCAGTACCTCTTCGTAGGAAAGATTTTATTTAACTCCCAAAACTTACAAAGGTGCAATGGAGGCGGATCTCCAACACAGTTCATGAACAAAGAGATATGGAATACTGGATGTACCGATGCTAAATTATTAGGCAACTCAAGTTCATAAGCAACTTTTCAAATATGCCTCAAACTTTGATATGAGCCCATATAATAGGGACTAAGCTTCCCTTTCTTTCAAAATATCATCACACCCTTCATGGTTGAAATCATCAAGTAGACCCAATCATTAACATTCAATTCAAGTTCTCTTCGGCATAAGACTTTTGTTGACTTTGAGCCGTTTTCAATCTTTCACGAATAAGTCAAACCTTTTCCATAGCCTCGTTCACCAACTCGAGCCCTATTAAAGCAACCTCGCCAACTTCAAACCAACATATAGGAGACCTACACTTCCTACCATAAAGAACCTCAAATGGTGTCATCCCAATGCTAGATTGATAGCTATTATTATAACCAAACTCAATCATTGGTAAATAATCGTCCCGCTTACCCTTGAAATAAATTACACATGCTCTTACATATCTTCTAAGGTATGAGTGGTATGCTCGGCCTGTCCATCGATTTAAGGGTTGAAAGTCATGCTATGTTTCACTTGAGTACCAAGACCTTTCTTAAATGATTTCCAAAACTGAGATGTAAACTAAGTACCACGATCGGAGATAATGGACAATGGAACAACATGCAACCTTACCATTTCCTGAATGTAAATCTTGGCATACTCTTCAGCCAAGAATGAAGTCCTTACGGGAAGAAAGTGAGTCGATTTCGTCTTTCAAGCCATAATAACCCAAATCAAATCAAACTATTGACGAGTCCAAGGTAAACCCGTAATGAAGTCCATATTCAAATTTTCTCATTTCCATGTAGGAATACTAATGTTTTGATCCAAACCACCCAGTTTCTGATGCTCAACTTTCACTTATTGACAATTCATACATGTAGCCATAAATTTCACAATATCCTTCTTCATCACTTTCCACTAATGGACTTCCCACAAATCACGGTACATCTTGTTAGCTCCCAGGTGAATATAATACTGATAATTGTAAGTTTCTATCAAAATATAATTTCTCAACTCATCAATATTCAAAACACATCATCGACATTGATATTGAAGGACCCCATCTCCCTCTTGATAGAAAGCCTCAATGGATTTTTTGGAATTTGACTTCTTCAACTCAACTAATACCAGATAAAGATCTTTCTTAGCCTTCATATCTAATACAAAAGATGATTTGGAACAATTATGAACAACTACACCATCTTCATTAGAATCAACCAAATGAACACCCAATCAAGCTAATTTATGAATATCAGGAACTAACTCCTTCTTATCATCCTCAATATGAGCAACACTTCCCATTGATAGTCGACTAAGAGCATTCGCCACTACATTTGCCTTTCTGTGATGATATAAGACACTCATGTCGTAATCCTCCAACAACTCAAGTCATAATCCTCCAACAACTCAACTCATCTACTTTGGTGAAGATTCAAATCCTTTTAAGTGAACACATATTTTAAGCTCTTGTGGTTAATGCCTCCAAATCTTTAGAGAAAACAGCACCTCCGCTAATTCTAAATCATGAGTTAGATAATTCTTTTCATGCACCTTCAATTGACTTGAAGCATAATCAATGACCTTTCCATGTTTCATTTAAACACATCCAAGACCTATTCGTGAAGCATCACAACAAACCACAAAAAACCATTTGATCCTTCTGGTAATGTCAATATAGGGTCCGAAGTGAGTCTATCTTTCAACTCTTGGAAATTCTTCTCACAAGCTTCTGACCATAAAAAATTCACTTTATTTTGAGTCAATATCGTCAAAGGTGAAGTAATAGAGAAAAATCATTCCACGAACCTTCTATAGTAGCTCGTTGAACCCAAGAAACTATATATATCTAAAGCGGACAAGGTTCTAGGGTAATTATTAATCACCTTGGTTTCCTTAGGATCGACTTGAATACCTTCACCAAAGATAATATGGACCAGGAAAGCTATGGACCTCAACCAAACCTCACACTTTCTAAATTTATCACACAATTCTCGATCCTTGAGAATTTGTAACACCATCCTCAAATGCTCAACATGATCATCCTCACTCTTTGAGTAAATCAAGATATCGTTGATAAACACAATCATAAACATATCCAGATATTGCTTGAAGATACTATTCATAAAATCCATGAATACTAATAAAACTCTTATCTAACAAGTCCTTCAATCAATCCTTTAACTATTTAACTTCATTTGGGGACATATGGTAAGTAGGAATAGAAATAGGTTTCTTATCTGGAAATGGTCAATACCGAAGTCTATTTCATTTTCACGAGGAATACAAGGAACATCATCGGGAAAAACACTCAAAAACTCATTTACAATTGGAACTAGAACTGACTAAATAGTATGGGTTTCAGAATTTATATCCCTAACCCAAACTAGATGACAAATGCAACCCTTAGAAATCATTTTCCTAGCTTTTAGGCAAGATATTAATTGACACTTAAGAACATAATTTGCCACTGCCCATGACATGATAGGTTCGTTCGGAACCTTGAAGGTGACCGATCGGGTTTTATAATCTATGTATAACATGCATGAAGCCAATCCATCTCAAGAATAACATCAAAATATAATATATTAAGCATTACAAGATCAACATGAGTAACTTTATGAGAAACAGAAATAGGGTAATTTCTATAAACTCTTTTAGAAATAATAGAATCACCGATGGGAGTAGAGATATGAAAGGGATTAGAAAGGATTTCGGGACCAACATCAAACCATATGATAGCACATAAATCAATAGAATCATATACATTAAGATAAAACACTTACAACATACCAGTCATAATATACCAATCACAACATCCGGAGAACCTTCACAATATCGTCTAGTCTGAAGAGCACAAAATATTTTTTGCTTCGAAGCACCGAACTGGAACCACTAGGTTGATCTTGCCTACCATCCCTTCCCTTAGTAGCAAGCTGATGAGTGGTAGATGTTCATTCATTTGAGGTCTGTTTAGCTCAATAATTAGTGTCCTCAATGCCTAATTTTGTTCTATTCTGATAAAATGTTGATAATTTGTAGCTACGAAGGCAAATAGACAAGGAAAGGATTGATTTTGAAAGAATGGTCAAAATGCAAAAAGAAATGCAAACTATACATTGTTGATCTTCAATTGAGAAAGGCAGTTCGCCAAGTGAGCACGACCTCGCCCAAAATGACAGTGCATAGCACTTATGTCTATCGATCAGGTTGGCAAACTCCATTGGAGAAGTCAAAGCGCCGACTGGGAAAGGCGACCTTGCGGATCGTCATCGAAAATGATAGTGTAAAGAGAAAAGATTGAATGCTCGAAAGGTAAACAAAGATGGTACTCAAAGATTCACCAAATGTGAAAGGTTGAGTCAAACGAGTTTGTGGACTAAGGTTTAAGCACCTAAATCCTAGAGCATGAAAAGCGAGTTCTAACGTTGGTCCGGCAAGTAGCAACAAGGCAAGTTCTAACGTTGGTCACCGTTAAAAAGACTTCTAAGCGAAAGAATTAACAATACATGCATTAACACTATTCAAGAATTACTTAGTTATTATTCATACGTTGTTAATTTCTCATGGTTCCCACAACCCTAGTTGTGGATTTAGCTACTTATGCTTGAAAGAACATAATTCATATTTTTAGAAGAAGAATTCATGAACTTACGTATTGAGTAGAAGAAACCCGTAATCTCCAATTGAAATTCAAAGCAAAAATCTTATAAACCGAAATTATGAAATCAAATTGCAAAAGTTTGCAAGTTAATTCCCAAGAAAATACCAATAACTAAAAGTATACAATGGTGTCTAACCCCCAAAAATGAGGTTTACATACCCTATTTATAGAAAAACTTGTCCTAAACAAAAAGGAAACGAAATAAGGAAATAAAACTTCTAGACGCGGCTTCAATCGATGAGACTGATCTACAGACCGTAGATCGACCTACGATCCGTAGGTCCCTTTCGTAGCTTGATACTTAGAACTTTTCCACAGAGACTGGAACCTTCAACTTTTAGATATAAACAACAGATGTGCAGTACAGACCGTAGGTTGACCTACGGTCCATGGGTCCCCTTTCGTGGCTCCACACTTAGAACTTTTCATCAGGTACTGGAACTTCAACTCCTAGTGATCATTGACGGATGTGCAGGACAGCCCGTGGGTCGACCTACGCTCTGTCACTCACCTCTGTAGTTCCACACTTAGTTAAACTTACCTGACAATCATTCCATGCCTACCCACGATAGACCGTGACTGGACCTACGGTATGTAGGTCACCTCCATGGGTGGCTCCTTCTGTAGAATTTCAGCTGTCATCTCTCTCGACCTCGTCCAAGCCTATTTCTTGCAAATATAACACAATAAACATTAGTTCTAATATAAAATGGCCCTAGACACACACAACTCTTAAGTGAAATGTATTAAAACTACCGTAATTTCACGGTATATCAATATCCTCAACTTAAATTTGTTGTTTGTCCTCAAGCGATGCACTAAGACTCTAAACGACACTTGTGTAGAAGCAGACACACAAACTCAAGCAATTGCATGGCTTTCTATCCCGACTCCCTTTTCTAGTGCAAATATTTTCTCTTAGACTCAACAAGCTAACTCATGTGGATCAAGATATGACAAAGATCGACCAATAGACACACAACATACACTTTATCACAATCACCAAGGTACCAACTCACCGACAATGTAACTAGTGCCCTCACTTCAAACGAAATCGTTTCACACAGAAGATAAGAATTTTGAGTTTTAGGATTCATTCAACACTCACGCTCAGAAGTGACTTCAAGTATAATTGGTGCTCAATACCATAGGCTTGCCCTTATTTTCACTGCTTAGACTCTCCAAACTAGTTGCTAGGATCACTATAGGACTTTCTTAGCTTGTAACGTAGGCTCAGGGTCAAGTGTGGTACATTTGGGTACTTTTTAGTGACTTTCTTCCCTCCTTGACATTACATTGGCTTTTTACCCCTTTTCTCAACCTATTTTTGACATCCTTTCATTTTACTTTCTTTCCCTTGACTCCTTTCAACATGGATGTAACTTTTGACTTTGTGGTTCTTATTTATATTTTTTCACTTTATTTTTCTTAATTTTTCAGCACTTTTATTTATCATATTTTTGCTTATTTTGTAGAAAGTCACATCCTCTTCTATATTTTCTTTTTCTCTTTTCAACACTAAACTCTTTTCATACCCTTTTTTCTTTCGGTTTCCTCTTTCATAGCCACCATCAACTTATGGATTTTACATTAGTTGAGGTGCACAATATCTGATGTCGGACTAGGTCCAAGATTGAGGTAACTTTTTGCATTAGCCACCCTCAACTTAGTATTTTGGCCTAAGCCAAGGTGCATATATCCAAGGAGTGAGCGGGACCAAAACACTTATTTTAGGGAAGGTGAGTTAGGTGAATCAAAAGAAATGGTTTATTTTAGGCTCAAATAGTTGGATCAAAGAGAACATTGATTTCATTTGGTTGGATCCTTTTAGGCTTAAGTGGACTAATTTGAACAAGGGCCTATGATCACTTCCCAACTTCTTGCCTAGATCATCTTAGCAGGACCAACGGGGCAAGTTCTAGATTGGCACAATTGTCTGAACATTCAAGTTTTCTCACATGCTCTTGGCACATTGTTTCATTATCACATTATCAGATTACCCAGTACAAGTTTTAGCTTAAGTCACGAGTTCAAATTGGTTCTTATCATGTCACATTGAGATCCAACACATTCAACTCATCAAGACTATAGATCTAGCACAATTCAACATTTTTGGACAGAGATCATTTTTTCATGCTTTTCATGCCATCATGCTTTCATTTTTCTAATTACTCCTACACATACATTCATAAACATGCCGGTTCAACAGAAATTAAAGAAGTCTCTTGGGGAAAAAGAACACAGGCAAGAAAACCCCAAGAGAGGATTATGAGTTGGGTTTACTCAGACTTCACCCTATCACTTACAATCCATTTACCCCACCCCCAACAAATTAAAGTGCGATTGTCCCCAATGCACAAAAGAAATATAAAGCAAAGGATATGGTGAAGTAAACATGTGGCGCATATGCGCCGAAGACCACTCAATAAGCGGGTGGGTACGGTTTCGTGGAGCCCATTAGATCAACATTAGGAACGCCATCAATAGCGCTCCCATCAACTATCTCAGCACCCTTAGTAGTGCTCATATCAAACCCTAGTTTTGGACCCAGGTTGACGGGTTCGTGAGTCGACCTACGGACCGTAGGACGGGTCCGTGATTCGACCTACGAACCGTAGGTCAGGTTCGTAGGTCACTCAACACTTAGAAAAAATTAGGATATATACATGGGGTCTACGGACACCATTCACGGTCCGTGGATGGAACCACGGACCGTTGATAGGGTCCGCAGACCTCTGCACAACCTTTTTCTGTAGATTTGGGTTTTCATCCCTGCACATGTAGCAACCATAAGGACTTTCTTTTTACATTTTCTGGACACTTTTTAGACACAGGCCCTACGCTATATCTAGCCAACACTAATACAAAAATAAAACACCTATCTAACGAGTTATAGAAATTAAAACAAAAGAAGAAAACTCCAATATCGAAAAGAAAAACCTATAGTTGGCTAGATTGTACATCTTGGGTTGTCTCCCAAGCAGCGCTTGATTTAACATCGTGGGACGATGCAGACCCCTTGATTACTCAGACTTCATCAACATTACATGCCTCTATCGCTACATTTACACTCTCTGAATTTCCCACGTAGCCTTTTATCCTCCGGTGGTTGGCCTTGAACCTTGTTCCCCTCCTTTTATCGGGCTCAACCACTCCATGTGGGGACACTTAAGTCACTCTGAATGGTCCGGTCCACTGGGACTTGAATCTGCCAGGAAACCAGCACAACATTGATTTATGAAACAACACCAGATCATCGAGAGCTAGCTTGCGCTTTTCTTTCTTTTGAGCATGTTGCTTTTTCTCCGTGTACAAGGCTACACCTAACTTCTCCTTACTAAACACTTCAACACCTTTTTTGAAAGTGTGACTCACCATAGACACCGATTTAAGATCATTTTCCTACTTCATAGACTTACAGACATTAAAGGTCACCTCCTCCTTATTCAGTCAGAACTTCATCTGCCCTCTCTCCATATCGACTAAGGCACGCTCAGTAGCAAGGAATGGTCTCCCTAAGATGATGGGTGTAACGCCCCTCAAAATGAAATAGGATAAAGTAGAGCCTCACATGGGTTTTATGCATTAATAACTTGTTAAAATAATAAAGAATAGCCTTTATAGTCAATTGTAAAGAGTTTGGAAGTCAAACGTCAAAGAGACGTTCAAGACGTTCGAAAACTAGTTGTTTGTGTGCTAGTGTGTTCTAGTGTGTCTTTCATGGTTTTATGTATTGTTTGGAGTCTAAAATCAGTGGACCTGACCCTAGTGTCTTAAGAAATGTTTTTAGGGTCAAAACGTTTGAATACGATGCCCCGGGGCCACTCGAAGGGGCCCCGAGGAGCACCCCAACCCTTGGCCGAGCAAGCTGCCAAGGCAGCTTGAAAATGCTCATGGTGGGAGCATGTCCGCGTCACGGACTAGCTCCACCAAGGACCAAAAATGTTGGTCCTCATCGCGGACGTGTCGCGGACTCTTTTGTCTCAAAATTTAATTTCCAGAAACTTGCGGGAACACCTCCGCGTCACGAACTTGTTTCCTAACGAAATCTATGAAAACAAAACTCAAGTTTGACTTGTTTAAAAGGTCCAACTAAGTGAGGGGTAGTTTGGGAATTATTATAAACGGTTATTCTACCTATTTTAGGGTATTTTAAATGGTTAAAACCCCAAGACCTAGAATTAGACCTCATTATCAATTGAACCTTCCCTCTCAAATAAATTTCTCTCTCTAGAACTCCATGGAAGCCATTGATGAAGCTTCAAGCTAGGGGATGGGTTCCTACTAATTTCTCTTCAAATTCCTAAAGAAATCAATCACAAAGGTATGGGGATTTTATCTTTGACCCAATTTCAATTCTAAGTTTGGGTTCTTGCATGAAAGTATTTCAAATGATGATTTATGTTAATATTGATCGTTTTAAGGTCAAAAACTCCATGAACCCTTGCATAACTTGAAATCCTAATTTTTGGTTCTAAAGTGGTCTATTGATTATGAGCTAATAATGTGATATTAATGTGTAGATTGTTATGGGCTATTGATTTATGTATTGTTCTATATTGAATTATGAGGAATTGATGGTCAATTGTGTTATATTGGATGTTGGCCTTGAATAGGCAATTGTGACCTAAGGTTTATGATGATGATGAAGTTGTCAATAGATTATTGATTCTAGTACTTTATATATATATATGTGTGTGTGTGTGTGTGTGTGTGTTGTAGATATTAGAATTGTAAGGTTTGATCCCTTTGATAGTGGGGAGGTGTTTACTTTATGAGCATGTTATGATCATGGCCTTGTAGGCAAAGTTGGATGATTGTTGTTTTGAGTAATATTGATTATGTGAAGGTAATGTGATATGATGTGAATTTGAGTTTGGTCTAAGAGCATGAAAGGTGACCTTGTGTAGAGACTTTATGTGTTATGTTTGGTTGTTGTCTTCTTTGAATGACTTATAATGAAGGTGAGGTTAGGATAGAATATGTTTACCTACTCTCACACCTAGTGAAGAATGAATGAAAGAATGTATGAATGAATGAAAAGAATAGGAGTTAATGTTAATTAATGGGGTTCCTAGATGAAAGGTTTTCTCATCTTTGAATCCAAGAGCTTCCTAAATGAATGAAAGTTGGGTCTATTGTAAGGATAGTCTCATAAAGTACTCCCTTGAATGAATGGGGTTCCTAGATGAAAGGTTTTCTCATCTTTGAATCCAAGAGCTTCCTTAATGAATGAATGAGGGTTAGGATGGGTATTCCTTCGTT